>QBTX01002198.1:10059-23838 GCA_003063285.2 Arachis monticola
AATATATAGTAAGTAGAAATTTAATATTAAATAATTTTTTCTACGAATAATATTTCTTGGTTGAATCATATTCAAAGAGTTACATTAATGTCAGAAGATGGAGTCATAGTAAAAGAATAAAAATTGAGCTCAACAATTATTTTGATAGTACAAGCAGAACCCTTTAAAAAAGAATGTCAGCAAAATGTTTTATATTTTCGTAAAAGATAACTCAAATAATGAAAAGGCTAATTTTTGGGGGAAATTTTTTCATTTATAGAAAGGGACAGTGATGATCTGTGTGCCTTTAACAATCTTTAACAAAAACTATGGATTTTGATTAACAAAAGCATGCACGGAAAACTACTTGTATATATGTTAGTGCTTAATAAGAAACATTTACAATAATGTTAAACTTTTCTTTTGTTTATATATATAAAAATTTTATCCGTCTCTTTAAGTAAGCGTGAGGAGTTTGAATCTTATTTTATATATAGAATAATTTATTGATTAATAATAAATTTTTAAATAAATAATAAAGCTCAGATCCATATAAATTAATCATTGGCATGCGAGTTGTGAAATACTGTGAGAACAAAAAATATATATATAATAATTAATGTGATTAGCAAAGAATAAGAAGAAAAAAATCAAAATGAAATAGACAATTATTGGCATAGAAAAGTTGCAGGGTCTATACGTACCTTCATGACCTGCTTCTCACTGAAAGCATATTTGTCGTTTCAACAAACATTACTCTTGTAAGCACTAAACTCGTTTCCAAATCAAATAAATATTCTTCATAATATGAAAGGCTCTTAGTCTCTTATATATGTATATATCCCCAAAATCCATAATTATAAATTAATGTGAGAGGTCTATATATATGTATGTTTGTGATGGGAAAATCTAGTTTAGGTTTCAATTAAAGCATGGTGCAAGATTAGGCTATCCTATTTTATCAACCATCTTAATTATCAATCAAACTGAATATATGGAACTTAGCAGTGTTAGAAACCAAGAGATTAGAGAAAAGGATATGTATATTCTATATTGTAATGCGTCTAGTACTTTTTGTCGCATATGATAAAATTGAAGGTACCGCTTATTAAGATATATCAAACAAATAAAAAAATCATAAAGATAATTGTCTCTAATTTAAATTTAAATATAAATTCTAATCTAACTACTAGTATTTTAATATCATTCTAACCTTCTTCTCAAATTCAAATGAAAGCTAGCTAGTATGACCATCTTGAGTTCGGACACAATAAAATGTGAAATTATTAAAGAGTTTGGAGTGATATTGTTAGGATTCAAAAAATTAACTAGAAAAGAAAAGTTAAGAATTCTTATAAAAGAGTTTGGAGTAGCAGAAAATTCTAAAAGTTTACAAAGACATGACTTTAGTACCATGTTAAAATTCAAGAACATAAATTAAAGAAAATAATATGTATATTGCAATGTGTTTATTATCTGTCGCATATAAAAAAAAGATATCATCTATTTAGAAAGTGTCAAATAAATAAAAGAAAATTATGAAAATAACTGTCTAATTTAAATTTAAATATTAATTTTAATCTGATTAATATTTAAATTCGAACGATCACGAAAGAATAGAAAAAAACAAAAAAAAAAGATAGAAAAAGTGTTGCTCCTGGGGAAATTAATGCAACAATAAGTATCTATATAAGGTGGTCCTTGCTAAGGTAAGGGGAAGGGGGTGTACATATATATATATATTAGGATCCACAAAGTTTATTATAGGGCAATGTTGACAGAGATCAGAGTAGTGCACATGGAGGGCTAATGAGAGTGTAATGATCATTGAGGAATGAGGACCATGGTGGTTTTGATAGGCTCAAATAATGGGGACTTTATTGTATGTGGTCCAAACCGCCACAAATTATTATTCATTATCCTAACGCCTTTGACGAAAACATCTTGCATATATATAGAGTATAGTAGTGGATTTTGCTCTATGAAATTTAAAGATGTCAAGAACTAACTTTCTTATTATGAATTTGGTATATTTAGTTCAAGTATTTAATATGACTAGTTTCACTTATAAGAATGGTCAAAATACTTTTAGGCACACTAATTTATTTATAAATATAAAATCCATAAGTTTTAAATAAACATGTCCAAAATATTTATATACAATATTGTTGAGAATTATATGAAAGTATAATATAATTTTTTGGGTAATTCACATAGATAAATCAATTGAGGAAAAATATTATGTAAATGTCTTAAGTGAAATTAGTTACATGTATATTTTGTTTGTATATCTATGTGATTCGATTTACACTTTCTCAATGTAAATCGAATCAATTAGATTCGATTATCAGACTCGGTACAAAATCGAAATAATAAGTAGACTCGATTTAGTAAGAATACACTTCTGAAAGAACCCAGCCTATAGTAAATCATAGCAAAGGACTTCGATTTATGGCCGATAGTAAATTGAAACAATTGAATTCGATTTACAGCCCAAAGTGATCCGAATCAACCATCTGTAACCGTTTTCAAACTCTTTATACTTTTCATGGTATTTGACATGATCTGATTCTAGAACTCTGTACTCAACTCCACGGCGGATGATATAAGTCTTCACACTTAAGACGACTTCCTCTTTATTCTGAAATTGCTGACCAACTTGAAACTTAGCTAGACTTGCTGTATCTGTGTATCTCTGGCCTCAAATCTAGATTCTACATCCGGGAACCCATGCTGTGTCATGGCCTCCAGGTCTAAAGTCAAAAAATGCGGAGGATATTGCTGAGTTTCCAAGCTCGATGCTCTACCACCCCCCAACTGAAATACCCCTCCCTAGGTCATCATCGCTATCTGCATCAATCATGGCGGGCTCCACATCATCGTCATCCCGTGGTACATCTTTTACGGCATATGGTTCTCCAACCTCCCCTGAGACTGGGATCATATCAGGAGTATCTGCCATCGCAATAGCAAGCTCACCGAAAGATTGATTATCACCTATTTCTCCATTATCATCGCGGTTAAGATCTGTTGCGAGGGACAGAGATGCCACCAAAACTGCTGCAAGTGCAATTACAGACATAGATGAAGAGGCAACAATAGGGGTTGAACTAGAGGCTATTGCCGTTGCTACTGATTGATGATTCTGATTCGATCCTCCTGAACTAGAGACCACATCCCCAAACTTGGGAAATAGTTCATGGGTTTCTCACCTCGAAAAATTAATGACGATAGTGAAACAAAACTTGCACATCTTTATCACTGTCTATTACAAAAGAGTCATACTTCACCTTATCTCAAACAACAGAATTCGATATTCTATAAAATAACTTCTTCACCCGTTTCATGCCATGCGGTCCCAATTTTTGGATTACATACAGTATTCTACAACTCAACAAAAGTCGTAGAAGGTTTGATAAAGACACTCAACGAATCCTTATCAATAAATTTTATTCCCTCTCGTGTTTTTTTCTTAATCGTCATTCTATAGCGTACGAGAACTAAAAAACTATCTTTACTAGCCATTATGAGTGTCACTCTAATGAAAATTTAATGTTCTTGTCATATTTATATAGGTTAAATTTGTTGTTAAATCAAATTAACTAAATTTGATTTATATCACTGGCCTAGCGTGTAGTAAATCGAATCAATTAGACTCGATTTACTTGGCGCGTATCCAACTCATGCTAATTCGAAATAAGCTGTTTTGAATTAACCAGAAACAATTTTCTTAATTGGTAAATTGAATCTATTCAAATTGATTTATTATTACTATAGCTAAATCGAATCCATTTAATTCGATTTATATATAGTAGTGTAAATCGAATTGAATAACTTTAATTTACATTGAATTATTCTCAAAAACAGGGTATGCATGTCAGTTTTTTGGTTTTAGGACAATTGTGTAATATTGGAGTTCATTTGATTTGATTATGTGAATTGTCCTAAATTTTTTTTTGCTCACTAGTTTACTTAAATAATTATTAAAAAAAATTTAAATTTTATTTTTTATATGTAACAATTCATTATTTAACAACAAATTCTTTTATAAAATTCAATTTATAACAAATTTATTTTTAACTTATCGAAATAAGAGATATCAAATATCATTGTAGAAGACCAAATAATGTTTTTCCTCATGTAACTTCTCTATTCTATCTTTTTATTTATTTATTTTAAATAATAATAATAAATTATTATTATTATTATTATTATTATTATTATTATTATTATTATTATTATTATTATTATTATTATTATTAGTGGTTGAGAATAAGAAAGTAATAAATGGTTGAGAATAAGAAAGTAATAAATGGTGGCTGAGAGGAGTAATCAACATCAAGTGAGAGGGTAGAGAAGTCAACGAAAAAGTCATAACATATTGCCATGCATCGAACAGTCCAAATCTGAGATTAGGAATTGGGTCAAATGGTTGGTATTACAGGGAATGTCTGTCTCCAATGAAAATCAACATTTCATAATTAATTTGTCCATGCCAGGCCACATATATTGGATATTATTTAATTTTAGAATACATATTAAAATTATTATTATTATTATTATTATTATTATTATTATTATTATTATTATTATTATTTAAAAAATATTATTTTTATACTTTTATAAAAAAAAACTAACAATAATTAACATATATTCTAAAAGTATAAATTATAATTTTAATAGGATTTAAGTATGGTAAAAGGGTGATTCGAGAAAATTTCTTTTAAATAAACTATTTTATTACTCTTTTTTAGTGTTAATATTTCTAATTTATTATTAAATAAATTAGTTTTATAATCACTGCCTATTACTTTGAGTAAGAGCTAAGAAAAACTAATTTATCTACTTATTATCTATCTATCTACTTAAAAATAAGATTTAGTTTCCCCCCTAAGCTCTTTTAGTAGTATGGTAGCATGCTCTCTTATATATAATCTTAAAATTGGTTTTATGTATGTTATTCTAGAGTTTTTTTATTTAAAAAGACTTTGACTATGTTTTATGGTTGGTGAACAATTTTTTATTTTCATAATGGTATTGTCTTTCAATTTAATAAAATGGTGTTATCATACTCTCAATTGAGTTTAAAAATTAATATAAATAAATCACTAAGGTGTACTGAAATAAAATTTCGTCTCAAATGAAATATTTCTTTTATAAAAAATATTGCTCTGGCATGGATATTATGCCAACCTTGTCACTTGCCTTCATCACAACACAATAAGTGAATTGGCTCATTAAATTGTTTAGTACCTGTGAAGCACGGAAATAATATGGGACACAAATATAATATTACGATATATATATCTATATATAGTTTTTATTTTTATTATTTCTCTCATCACTAATATTTATCAATACTTATTAATATCTAATCAGTCAATTATTTTCTAATTGTCATATTATATGTTTGTGTCATTTTTCTTGGCATCAAACACTAGCTTAAGCAAAGGGTCATAATTTTAGGATGAACACGGATTAAATTGATTTAGGTTTAGGGTAAAATAAGAATCGAATCAATTGAATTATAATTGATTCGATTTGATTTGTGTTTATGTTTTTTTTTTCTGTATGTATTTGAACCAAACCAAATCGATTAAGAACATATCGATTCAGATAATTGAGTATCTGATAAAATAAAAATTTATAAAAAATTAAAAACAAAATTTTTATCTTAAAAACTCTATAAATACAATAAATATGTAAAATCAATAAAAAAATCCACAATATTAAACACTAAATACATTAAAAATTAAACACATTAAAATCCAAACATATTAAATACTAAAGACATTAAAATCTAAATATATTAAAAGACATATATATTTAAAAAAAATAAATAATATATGATCGGATCTACAAGTTGATTCAAATTCTGCATCCTAAAACTGTTACTCGAACCAATTACTAAAAAGAATAATGAGTTTGATTCGAATCAAATACTATTACCCATTAATTCCAAAACCAATTTAATAACTTCTATTTAAATTCGATCAGATAATCAAGTACCTGTTACCCGTACTTACCTTTAAATAATCTCCTATTTAATTATGTAAAGGACCAATATATATGTGTGGGTGTATTTTTTTTATACGTAGTGACAATATATAATCACTTAATAATCATATATATGTTTTTTTGTAAATTTTTTAAATTAGAAAAACAATTAATTAACTTTTTATATAATTTTCTTAGATTTGATAATGCATATAATTTAAATTCTTCTTACATATGCACATATATAGGCTCGTCCACAAAAGAGAATGAAGCATCAAGATAAATGATGTCACTGTGATTATATTTATTAAAATTGAGACAATTTTGTTTGAGCATTTAAAGTGTAACACCCTAATATTCAAATCCTTATGCTCGAGTCATAAGTCAATGATATTACGGTGGTACGACTCTCAGGTGGATTTTTAATATATAAACATAGGTAATTTCGAAAGGAGTATTAATCGAAAAGCCTGAAAAGAGTAGAAATAAAATCGCGAAGACGTATCACTCACGATTCGACAACGAAAAGATAAAACGTGAAGCCGAAAGCGATATATGGACAARGCATAAAGGAGATTAAGAGATAGATAACAGATAGATATATATAACATAAGTAAATAGCCACTAGTCGCGACCCGCGAAGTTTAGGCCGACTAGGGTACAGTATGAAAGTAACTGACAACAGTACATCCTATTCTCTCCCAAAGGAAACATAAGAGCCTCTATAGGCAAGTTCCAAAAGAGTTCAACAGATAATATAATCTTTTCAAAACAAAGGTGGAGAGATTCTAAGGAAAACACAAAGTAGAGAAAATAAATATCTTCGCCGTTTCTCAGACGAACCGCAGCTCACTTCTGAGCACCTAAAAATAGAGAGAATTTTTTTTTTTTTTTTTTTGTTTTGTATAAAATTTATCAATTAAAGGGTTATATATAATGTGCAGTCTTTTGGTAACGCGCGGATTAAGACGGATAAAATAGAATCGGAAATTATCAACCCGTGGATAGAATTTGGGTTGATCAAGTGATCTATATCTCTTAAAATTAAAAATACGTCTATATAAAATATAATAAATTATTTGATATAATTGATTTTTATATTTCGGCAAAAAAACTTCATTGAGCATACTAAACTAAATTAAAATTTAAAATTTTGTGTGATTAAATTTATAAAAAAAAAATTAATTGTTTGTACAAAAAAAATTTGAGACTATTTGTCATGCATTTCTCAAAATTTTACATAAGTGATGATATTGTAAATTATTATTATTATTAATCTTTTTTCTAGATTTTTTTTTTTTTTATTATTATTTTATTAATTATTTACCAAAATGTTATATCTCATTCTTAATATTAAAATAAAAACCGTAAGTTCCTCTTCAGAAATGTGATAAGCTATTAATGATTTTGGATTTGTTGTAAGCATGCATGCAAATAAATATGAACATGCAATGCATATATATTATAAAAGGGGTAAAAGTGATATCATTCGATATTACTAATATTAGCAAAAGATCTGAGAATTTGACAACCCATAAAATTGCTTTTCATAATGTACAATTCAAATGACGGGTCCACTGCGAAATTGATTAACTTGAATCAATTTGTTATCTGATTCTGTGTGTAAAATTCTTTTATGCATCAGTATTATTGTTATTGACTATGACAAAGAATGTAATTTTTTCAAGTATTTATTACTTAAAAAATATTACAAAAAATAGACATTAAAAACAAAGTAAAATTGTTTCAAAAAAATTAAACTTTTCTAATTTCAGCACTTAGATAATTTTTTGGTTGTTCTCTAATAGATGATGTTTGTTTTTTGGTTCATGGTAAAAGTTAGAATTTATTTCTTTTGGGAATTTGTAATTATTGTTTTTTTTCTTCTTATAATAACTAACTGACCAACTAAATTGTCACTTTTAAAGTATAAAAAAAAATATTTAATAAGTAATAAATAGTACTGGATAAAACCAATCAAATATTTTAACCCCTTTTTTGGCAGAAATTAAAAATAGAAGTCACATATAACACTCAATTAATATAAAAAAAAAAAAAAAAAAATTAAATAAACAAATTGTTAAATTTTGTGACAGAATAAAGGAGGTAAACTAAGGTGAATGCTAATATACATTGGGAAAAGTTAGAGATAGTATTTCTAAAAAATATTTGGTTAATTAAAAAGTAACAAACAAATCAGATCGGTTTACAGTATTATCTTTTTAAAATCTGAATACTAATATTAATATAGACAATAAAAAGTGTTAAATTTGTATAATTAATAAGAAAAAAAAATGGTTTTTGTAAACATTAAACAGCACAAAAATCATAAGTTGTAAAAAAAAAAAAAAAATATTAGTATAAATTACTGGTAGTTTAATTTGTTTTCATGTTGTTTTATATTTCAAATATATTTTATACTAGTGGGTCGGTAATTTTTGATGGCGGAATTTTAGTGTACATCAGTATAGGTGGGCAGGTAGAACCGCTAATTTGGAAATTAAGTAGTAATCGACCGTAATATTGGGTTACTCTAGAAAAATAGTGTTTAAGTAACCCGTGAAATATTTGAAGTCAATATATAACTATAGGTTAGTTTGGCTCTTTCAGCCTAGTCATAGGAATGTAGTTTATACTAATATGAAGGAGAATTAGTGTGATATCTCCTTTCGATTAAAAAATAAAAGAATAAAAATAAAAAAGACGAAAGAGAAGATTTTTTTAGTCAATTGTTCATGTTTGAATTGAATTAAGGCAAAAACCAAAAATAGAGGTGTACCGAATTGCTACGGGTTTGGCCATAAGATTCTTGAGCCATCTAATTTGGCCCCTCTTTGGGCTTTTAATGCTACTCAACTGTCCTTTCTTTCCTCTTCCTTCTCTCTTCTCCATCCTCAATCTTTTTTTTTTTTTTTTTTTTTTTCTTTTCATCAATTAGGATTTTCAATGTCATATAAATTATCAACCCCACCTAATTTAGACTAATTAGTAGTTTATTTGTAAGTCTATTTAAAATAAGTATTGAAATTTGAATTTAATTTTTTTTTATAATTAATATATTAACTAACAACAAATTCATTAATAAGTTTGGAAGTTTATAAAATCCAGAAAAAATAATGAAAAAATTAAAAAATATCGTAAAAAATAAAAATACAATCCATAAAAAAAACAAAATGGTGGTTATCTAGATATTATTCTTATGTATTAAATTGAGTACTACTATTATTTCTGTATAGTGATGGTGACATTCCCTTCATCATATATGTGGAACAGATATATATAGTAAGATAGAAATTATATTAAATAATTTTTCTACGAATAATATTTCTTGGTTGAATCATATTCAAGAGAATTACATTATGTCAGAAGATGGAGTCATAGTAAATAATAAAAATTGAGCTCAACAATTATTTTGATAGTAAACAAGCAGAACCCTTTAAAAAGAATGTCAGCAAATGTTTTATATTTAATTTTAAGATTATAAATCATGAATAATGAAAAAGGCTAATTTTTGGGGAAATTTCTTTCATTTATAGAAAGGGACAGTGATGATCTGTGTGCCTTTAACAATCTTTTAACAAAAAACTATGGATTTTGGATTAACAAAAGCATGCACGGAAAACTACTTGTTATTATATGATTGTGCTTAATAAGAAACATTTAACAATAATGTTAACTTTTCTTTTGTTTAATATAAAAATTTTATCCACTCAAAAAAAAAGAACGGAGATTTGATTTATTTTATATATAGGAGTAAATTTATCTGATTAATAAATAAATTTTTAAATAGAATAATAAGAGCTCAGATCCATATAAATTATCATTGGCAATGCGAGTTGTGAATACTGGAGAAACAAAAAATATATATATAATATATTAATGTGAATTAGCAAAGAATAAGAAGAAAAAAAGTCAAAAATGAAATAGACAATTATTGGCATAGGAAAAGTGTGCAGGTCTATACGTACCTTTCATGGACCTGCTTCTCACTGAAAGCATATTTGTCGTTTCAACAAACATTACTCTTGTAAGCACTAAACTCGTTTTCCAAATCCAATAAATATTCTTCAGTAATATGAAGGCTCTTAGTCTGTTAATATATGTTATATCCCCAAATCCATATTATAAATTAATAGTTTTTTTTTCTATATATATGTATGTTTGTGATGGGAAATCTAGTTTTAGGTTTCAAATTAAAGCATGGGTGCAAGATTTGAGGCTATCTATTTTTATCACACATCTTTAATTCAATCAAACTAATTATATGGAACTTACAGTTTAGAAACCCAAGAGATTAGAGAAAGAGGATATGATTATTTATATTGTATGCGTCCTAGTACTTTTTGTCGCCATATTGATTAAATTGAAGGTACCCGGCTTAATTAACGATATATTCAAACAAATAAATAAAAAAATCAACATAAATTGTTTATTTATTTTTTAAAATTAATAAATTCTAATTATTTTACATATTATTTTAATATCATTCTAACCTTCTTCTCAAATTCAAATGAAAAGCTAGGCTAGTATGACATCTTGAGTTCGGACCACAATAAAATGTGAAATTATAAATTTTAATTTTTGTGATATTTTAGATTCAAAAAAATTAACTAGAAAAGAAAATTCAATAGAATTCTTAGTAAAGAGGTTTGGCATAGCAGAAAATTCTAAAAGTTTACAAAGACATGACTTTAGTAATGTTAAAATTCAAGAAATAAATTTAAAGAAAAATATATGTATATTGCAATGTGTTTATTATCTGTCGCATATAAAAAAAAGATATAAAAACACATAAAAGTTTCAATAAATAAGAAAATTATGAAAATAACCGTTTTTTTTTTCTAAATTTAATTATTTAAATAATTTTAAATCTGTATTAATATTTTATAATTCTCAACGAACAGGAAAGAATAGAAAAAAACAAAAAAAAAAGATAGAAAAAGTGTTGCTCCTGGGGAAATTAATGCAACAGATAAGTAATCGTATATAAGTTGGTCCTGAAAAAAAAGAAAAGGGGGTGTACAATATATATATAGTATTAGGATCCACAAAGTTTATTATAGGGCAATGTTGACAGAGATCAGAGTAGTGCACATGGAGGGCTAATGAGGTGTAATGATCATTGAGGAATTGAGACCAATGGTGGTTTGATAGGCTCAAATATGGGATTTATTGTATGTGGTCCAAACCGCCCACAAATTATTTATTCATTATCCTAACGCCTTTGACGAAAACATCTTGCATATATATATACGAGTAATATAGTGTGATTTTTGCTCTATGAAATTTAAAGATGTCAAGAACTAAACTTTCTTATTATGAATTTTGATAATTAAGTTCAAGTATTTAATATGTACTGTTTCACATTATAAGAATGGTCAAATACTTTTAGGCACACTAATTTATTTAATAATATAATTTTTATTTTGAATCATGAAATGTCCAATATTATATATATATTTTTGAGATATTTAGATATATTTGTTCACATGATAATAAAAATTTATAACTATGTTGAGAAATGAAGTATAATATTATTTTGGGTATTTTTTTTTTTTTATTTTAAAACATATTTTAAGTCTAGTGATCAGTTCCATGTATACTCTTTGTTTGTATATTATGTGATCGATTTACACTTTGCTCAATTAATCGATCACATTAATTCGATATCAGACTCGGTACAAAATCGAAATAATAAGTAGACTCGATTTATAAGTAAATACACTTCTGAAAAGCCCAGCCTATAGATAAATCATAGCAAAGGACTTCGATTTATGGCCGATAGTAAATTGAAACAATTGAATTCGATTACAGCCCAAAGTGGAGAGTTCCGAATCAACCTCTGTAACCGTTTTCCAAACTCTTTATACTTTTCATGGTATTTGACATGATCTGATTCTAGAACTCTGTACTCAACTCCACGGCGGATGATATAAGTCTTCACACTTAAGACGACTTCCTTTTATTCTGAAAATTGCCTGACCCAACTTGAAACTTAGCTAGACTTGCTGTATCTGTGTATCTCTGCCTCAAATCTAGATTCTACATCCGGAACCCATGCTGTGTCATGGCCTCCAGGTCTAAAAGTCAAAAAATGCGAGGTAATTGCTGAGTTTCCAAGCTCGATGCTCTACCACCCCCCAACTAAATACCCTCCCTAATATCATCGCTATCTCATCATCAATCATGGCAGGGCTCCACATCATCGTCATCCCGATGTACATCTTTGTGGCATCTGGTTCTCCAACCTCCCCTGAGACTGGGATCATATCAGGAGTATCTGCCAATCGCAATAGCAAGCTCATCTGAAAGATTGATTATCACCTATTTTCTCTATTATCCATCGCGGTAAGATCTGTTGCGAGGACAGAGATGCCACCAAAACTGCTGCAAGTGCAATTACAGACATAGATGAAGAGGCAACAATAGGGGTTGAACTAGATGCTATCGTGCCGTTGCTACTGATTGATGATTCTGATACGATCCTCCTGAACTAGAGACCACATCCCACAAACTTGGAAATAGTTCATGGGTTTCTCACCTCGAAAAATTAATGACGATAGTGAAACCAAAACTTGCACATCTTTAATGCACTGTCTATTACAAAGAGTCATACTTCACCTTATCTCAAACAACAGGGAAATTCGAATATAGCTATACAAATAACTTCTTCAGCACCCGTTTCATGCCAATGCAGGTCCCAATTTTGTTGATTCCAACATAACCCCCAAGGGTATTCACAACTCAAAGCAAAAGTGTAAAGGTTTTGATAAAGACACTCAACGAATCCTTATCAATAAATTTCTATTCCCTCTCGTGTTTTTTTCTTAATCGTCATCTTAATCACGTAGAGAACTAAAAACTACTCTTTACTACTCATTATGAGTGTCACTCTAATGAAAAATTTAATGTTCTCTGTCATATGTAGTATTTAGAGTTAAATTTGTTGTTAAATTCAAATTAACTAAATTTGATTTATATCAACTGGCCTAGCGTGTAGTAAATCGAATCAAATTCTAGACTCGATTTACTTGGCGCAGTATCCAACTCATGCTAATTCGAAATAAGCTTTTGAATATAACCAGAAACAATTTGTCTTAATTGGTAAATTGAATTATTCAAATGATTGATTTTATTAGCTTAAATTTTTTTTCCTTTATTCGAATTTATTATATAGTGTGAAATCGAATTGAATAACTTTAATTTACATTGAATTATTCTCAAAAACAGGGTATGCATGTCAGTTTTTTGGTTTTAGGACAATTGTGTAATATTGGAGTTGCATTTGATTTATTATGTGAATCTGTCGGCCTAAATTTTTTTTTTGCTCACATAGTTTACTTAAATAATTATTTAAAAAAATTTAAATTTTATTTTTTAATATGTAAACAATTTATTTACTTTTTTTTTAAATTCTTTAAAAAAATTCCAATTTATAACCAATTTATTTTACAACTTATCGAAATAGAGATATCAATATATTTTAAAAGAACCAAAATAATGTACAATAATTCTATTCTATCTTTTTATTTATTATTTTAAAATAATAATAATAAAATTTATTATTATTATTATTATTATTATTATTATTTATTATTATTATTTATTATTATTATTATTATTTATTATTATTATTATTATAGTGGTTGAGAATAAGAAAGTAATAAAAATTAAATAGAAAGTAATAAATGGGGCTGAGAGGAGTAATCAAACATCAAGTGAGAGGGAGAGAAGTCCAACGAAAAAGTCATAACATATTGCCATGCATCGAACAGTCCAAATCTGAGATTAGGAATTGGGTCA
>QBTX01002199.1:0-23814 GCA_003063285.2 Arachis monticola
AATCCTCAGGACCAAGAAAAACGCATTACTTTCCCCCTGCTGTTCCTACAGGAGATGCCTTATTGTCTGTTAATGCTCCACAACCTTCAGAGAGCTGTATCCATGTCTTATATGGTGGAAAATTTCTAGAAGTCTTCATGGATGACTTCTCAGTAATGGAGACTCATTCAGCTCCTTCTTGATCACCTGACACTGTCCTGAAAAGATGCCAGAGACTAACCTGGTTTAAACTGGGAAAATTCAACTTCATGGTAACTGAAGAAATTGTCCTTAGGCACAAATATTTCAAGCAGCAATAAGTAGATAAGGCAAAAGTAGAGGTAATTGAAAAATTACCACCACCTGCCAATGTTAGGGCAATCAAAAGCTTTCTAGGCATGCAGGATTCTACAAATTTATAAAGATTTTTCGAAAATGCCAAAGCCTTGAGTAACCTCTAGCTGCTACACACCATTTTGTTTACACCACATAACCTGCAGCAATTTTTGAAGACCCTGAAAGCTGCTGGTACAGCACCAGTCGTCTCTGCACCAGATTGGACAATGCCATTTGAACTAATGTGTGAGGCCAGTGACCACGCCATTGTTGCAGTGTTGGGACAGAGCCATAACAAGCTTCTGCACATCATATACTATGCCAGCCGTGTTCTAAAATGAGAATTAAAGGAATTACACAACCACAGAAAAAGAGTAACTTGCAGTGGTCTATGCCATTGACAGGTTTAGATCCTACTTACATGGCCTATCCAAATGGTTGTGTCACGACCATGCTGCCTTAAATACTACTCACCAAAGCAGATCAAAAACCCAGCTAATAATATGGTATTGCTCTGCAAGAGTTTTGATATAGAATATAAGAACAAAAAGGACAGAAACCAGGTAGCTGATCATCTTTCCCGAATAGAACCAGTAGCTGGCTCCCTCCACTCTACTGAATTTCTGAACTTCCCAGAATACAAACTCTTTGCCATTTCAGGAAGCCCATTTGCAGATATTGGCAAACCATTAAAGCTGTGAGGTTTATACCATAGGAGTACAGCAGAGTGCCAAGAAAGAAACTTAATTTCAATTGCCAAGTACTACCTATGGAATGACCATATCTCTTAAGAGATGTGCAGACAAATAATCCGTAGGTGTGTTCCTAGAGAAGGAGCACAGAGGATCCTATGTCATTGCCATGGATCTCAGTATGGGGGACATTTTCGGAAGTGAGCGAACCACCACTAAAGTCCTCCAATGTAGCTTCTACTGGCCTACTCTCTATAAATATTCTTGAATTTGCCGTAACTGGACAGTGCCAAAGAGCTGTTAACTTGCCTCACGGATATGGCATGCCTCAACAAGGGATATTAGAATTAAATTGTTTGATGTATGGGGAATTAACTTCCATGGGACCATTTCCAACATCATACTCAAAACACTTACATTCTGGTAGCAATGGACTATGTATCTAAGTGGGTGGAGGCTATTGCAACAACCACTAATGATTCTAAGACAGTGCTGAAATCCTCCAGAAACACATCTTCAGCAGGTGTGGTGTCCCTAGAGCACTGATCAGTACGGCACTTATTTCTGCAATAGACAGCTAAACTCTGCTATGGTCAGATATGGAGTTAGCCACAAATCTGCAACCTCCGTATCATGCACAGACAAATGGGCAAGCAGAGAGTTTCTAACAGAGAGCTAAAAGAATCCTAGAACGAACTGTAAATACCCGTAGAAAAGATTCGGCAAAAGCTTGGATTATGCTCTGTGGGCTTACAAACAGCATTCAAGACTCCATATAGAACTCTCCATACCAACTGGTACATGGCAAGGCTTGTCACCTCCCAGTGGAACGGAACATAAGGCCTATTGCGCAACCAGATTCCTAAACATGGAGGCACAGTTAGCTGGTGAAAAAAAACTGCTCCAGCTAAATAGCATAAGAGGAGTTCAGACTCAATAGCCTTTTGAAAATGCAAAAATTTATAAGGAAAAAGGCAAAGAAGTGCATGACAAGAAGTTGTCATCCAGAGTCTATGAGCCAGGACAAAAAGGTCTGCTCTTCAACTCTAGGGCTCAGATGTTCCAGGAAAAACTCCAAATCCCGTGAGTCCATGTTTACAAGTGTGTCACCATATGTGATTGGCTTCAGGATATTGATTCTGACCAAAAATTCCATTTAATGGACAGAGAATCAAGCGATTATCTTGAAAGAAATTTTTGAGCAGGAAATGCTCAAAACTCAGACTTGAGTAATTGCTCAGTAAAGTCCAGCTAAAATAGAAAAGACCCGCTTGCTGGAGGCAACCCAGTCAATAGCAGGTTATATGTTTTGATTTTAAAATTTTTTTTTTTTTAAAATATGTTGATTTTATAGAGTTACAGAAGGATCCAGTGCAAAAAGCAGAGAAAAAGAGCTCACTAGCAAAAAAACGCCAAGTAAGGGGCATTTGGCGTTAAACGCCAGAAAGGGCACCATTCTGGGTTAACCCAGTTCAGCATCCTGGGCGTTCAAACCCCAGTATAAAGGCAATTCTGCCAATTAACCCAGCCATGGCACCTGGCTGCGCGTTAAACGCCCACCAATGGGCAACAAATGGGCGTTAAACGCCAGGAAATGGATGGCCATTCTGGCGTAACCCAGAAAGGGGACCAAATTTGTTTCAAATCAAATTTTTTAACTTCCTTTCTTACCCATACTTTCTACAAAAACACATTTTCAACCTTATCATTCACTTTTCAAATCTTCAAAAATCAAAATCATTTCTTTCAAACCTCTCTCAAATTCAATCCCAAATCTGTTCAAACAAAACTCACCCTTCTCTTAAATTCTCTCCATATCTTCTCAAATCTCCTTTCAATTTTTTCAAAATCTCTTCTTCCCCCCTTATATATAGACTTTCGGCCTCACCATTCCCCACACCATTCGAATCTCTTCTCCTCTCTCTCTCTTCCCTTTCTCTTCTGAGACAACAAACCTCTAAGTTTGTGTGCTTTTCCTGACACTAAGCCAAATTATCAAATCATGCTCCTAGAAAACAACCAATTTAAGAGGAAAAGAAAGAAATAATCCAAAGAATCTTTGGAAATCAAAAATTCTAACCAAAAACATGAAACCATTATCACAAAATAATGGTCTGAGTCAGGAATCCCGGAAGTTAAATTTGATCTGAAAAAATGAATAAATCCGGGATCAAGAGCAAATTCGAAATAAGAGGAATTCTAAACCAATACCTGACAGTAAAAGGTGGGAAGAAATATGTCAGAATTCTACTCAAATCTGTGGCTAACAGATAACCAGAGAATGACTCAAAAAAACGCTTACCAACCTACAGAACCATGTCAGAGGGAAAGTTATGTACTTCCATCTGGACAAAATAAAGAATCTTCAAATCCTCAACTGCAGGATGATCCTTAATCCTTTAATAGGAGAAATGGTGAGAGCAGATAAAGGGGTTGGATCAAAGTTCTAGAGGACATATGCCTCCCTAGAACTAATGGATAACCAATTCAAAGGGTGGCCCCCCCCCTCCCAAACCAACCAAGAGGGAACCTCAAACCAATTGAAAGAGTGCTAGATTTAGTGGGTTCCATACTGCCCACTAGCAACCGTTCTGAGGTCACTATCAAGAAGAGCAGTGATATTCATGCATTATGCTGGAAAAAGAAGTGGAGAATTCTCATGTGATTGACTTGTGAGGATTACACAATTGGCAAATAAGAATTCCACTGAAGTAAATGGCTTAACCCAAGCTATGATCTCTCTGGCTCTTAAAGAGGCTGGGTACAAGATGGAGTAGATAGAATTCATACCTATTGAACATCCAATCACAAGAAGTCAATGGAGGAAAAATGCAAGACAACTCTATCAAGAGAGGGCGCTGAATTCCTCCCTGAATTCCCAAAAATTGAATGACAAACCTAAAGATCAAACAAAAAAAAAATTCAAAACAAAAACTATGTCGGGACTGAACTAGAAGGAAGAACAGCAGAATCAGAACTGCATGCTCTGCCAAATGGCCTGAAGAGAACAAAGAGAAGCAGGGGCGTGTAACTCCAAGAGTTGAAACCCAAAAGCTCTCATCTCAAGTTGAGGGAGCATCCCACTTCTCAAAATCAAGGGTGTTGAGTCCTAACTCTGTGAAAACCTCTATCATTAGAGCCTATTTAAATATTTGTTTTCTATTTTATTTTCTTGTTCATCTTAATCTATTTTTGTTTAGCTTGTTTTAATTCATAAATAAAATTTAAAATTCATGTTTTAAAGCTATGAATGTCCTATGAATCTAATCTTACTCTCTAAAAAAATCTAAAAAAATCACAAAAGAACAAAAGTACAGGATTTCAAATTTATCTTGCAACTAAGTTGAATTTAGTTTATGTGGTGACAATAATTTTGTTTTTTCGAATGAATGCTTGAACAGTGCTATGTCTTTGAATTTGTTGTTCTTGAGAATGTTAAAAGTTGTTGCTCTTGAAAGAAATGAGAAAAAAAGAGAAACTTTATTGGAGGATCTTAAAAAAATCATCAGAAATTGATTCTTGAAGCAGAAAAGCAGTGAATCACAAAAAAAAAATTTGAAAAAAAAAAAAGAAGAAAGAAAGAAAAAGAACCAAGAAAGAAATAAAGTTGTGATCCAAGGCAAAAAGAGTGTGCTTAAGAACCCTGACACCTCTAATGGGAGTGACCTAGCAAAGCTGAGTCACAATCTAAAGGCTCACCCAATTATGTGTCTGTGCATGTATGTATCCGGGTAATACTGAAAACAGGTGCTTTGGCGAAACGGCCAAGACTCAACACTACTATAGTTCAAGAATCATTCTGCTAAACTAGAGAATCAATAACACTATCTGAGTTCTGAGTCCTTATAGATAGAATCCATTTGAGACTTAAAGGATAAAGTAGATGCCAAAACTGTTCGGAAGCAAAAAGCTACTAGTCCCGCTCACTAATTGGAACAGAGTTTCTTGATATTTTGAGTCTATAGTATATTCTCTCTTTTATTCTTATTTTTTATTTTCAGTTCTGGGACAAGCAACAATTTAAGGTTTGTGGTTTGTGATAGCTGGTAATTTGATACGCTTTTTGCACTGTTTTTAGTATGTTTTAGATTAATCTAGTTGTTTATTATATATTTTGATTAGTTTTTATATAAAATTTTCACTTTTCTGACTTTACTATGAGTTGTGTGTTTTCTTGTTTCAGGTATTTCTGCTGAAATTGAGGGACCTGACAAAAAGTCTGATTCAAGACTGAAAAGGACTGCAGATGCCGTTGGATTCTGACTTCCTGCACGTCGAAGTGGATTTTCTGGAGTACAGAAGCTAAATTGGCGCGCTTCTCAACTGGCGTTGGAAAGTTGACATCCTGGGCTTTCCAGCAATATATGATATGCCCATACTTTGCCCAAGATTTGATGGCCCAAACCGCGTGAAATCAGCCTCAGAATTTCCAGCGTTAACTCTGGAACTGGCATAAAACTGGGTTAAACGGCCAAACTTGCATGAAAGCTGGCGCTTAACTCCAGAAAAAGTCTCTACAGCATGAAAGCTTTCAATTCTCAAGCCCAAGCACAACACTAAGTGGACCCAGGAAGTGGATTTCTACTCATATTTATCATTTCTGTATACCCTAGTGTTACTAGTTTACTATTAATAGGATTTTTTATTGTAATTCTGTCTACGATTTTGACACTTTACACGTTTTCTTTGTACCTTCCACAGCAGAGTCTCTAAACCCCAGGTTGGGGTGAGGAACTTTGCTGTTCTTGATGATTAATGCAATTACTACTGTTTTTCATTCAATCATGGCTTGCTCCATTTCTAAATATTACTGCTCTTAAACCGGATGAATGTGATGAATCCGTGACACTCATCATCAATTCTCAACTATGAACAGTGTGCCTAGACAACACCCTCCGTTTCTATCTTATTGAGTAGATATCTCTTGATTCTTTAATCGAATCTCGTGTAATAAGCTAAATTGATTGGCGGCATTCAAGAGATTCCGGAAAGTCTAAACCTTGTCTTGTACTTCTGGAGTAGATTCAATGATTGAATACTGTGACGAGCTCAAACTCTGAGCGGAGGTGGGGCGTTAGTGACAGACACAAAAGAATCACTGGATCTATTCTGGCCTGAATTGAGAACCGACAGATGTAGCCTGCCTGAACAGGTGCCGTTGAACATTCCACTGAGAGGATGGGAGAGCCACTGACAACGGTGAAACCCTTGCATACACTTGCCATGAAGAGCCTTGCGTTTGAAGAAGAAGACTGTAGCGAAAGTAGAGATTCAGAAGAATGGAGCATCTCCAAAACCTCAACATGTTCCCATTACTGCAATAACAAGTACTTATTTCATGTCTTTTATCTTCCACAATCAATCCTGATAATTTCTTGATACCTGACTAAGATTTACAAGATAACCATACTTAGCTTAAACCGACAATCCCTGTTGGATCGACCTTACTCACGTAAGTATTACCCTGGACGACCCAGCACTTGCTGGTTAGTTATGCGGCATTGCAAAAGGTGATTGCAATTTCGTGCACCAATAAGTTTGTGACCTCAGGGTAACCCCATTGTTCTTAACAGAGTCACAGGATTTGCAAGAATTCAAGTCTAAAAACTGAGAAGATCTAAATCTAATGGAAGTCCATGAATTTGCAATTTTGCATTAGAAGAAACTAAAATAGGCTTAAGCTCAAAGTTTTTGCTCGCAATGCAGGGATAGAGATGCTTCTCCCATAGAAGCGGGAGTAGGTGCAGTAAATCACCAGCACCTATTCAGTTTTGGCATTGTTGTTTTCGGCTAGCCATGCTTCTTCTTATGAAAAGAATTTCTGTTAGTTCCTCTTAAAGAGTGTCCTGTTAGCTTTTGCTTCAAGTCCTTTCAGGTTCACGATCAGCCTCAACAAGAATTGCTTTTGCCTTTCTCTTCTTCATATGAAAGAGAATAAAACAAGGAAAATATGGGAATATCCTCATTCACAGTATAGAGATTCCTTGAGTGTCAGAAGAAAAAAAAAAATAGAAGGAAAGAAGTAGAAGAATTCGAACTAGAAAGAGAGGTTCAAACGCTGCATTGAGGAGAGTGTAGTCCATAAATAGAAGGAATGTGAGAAGAGGGAAGAAATTTTCGAAAATTAAAGTAATTAATTAAAGAAAATTTTAAAAAATGTAATTGATTTTCGAAAGCAGTTTGATTGAGATAAAAAAGTGTATTTGAAAAAGATTTGAAATTGAAAATCAAAGAGATATGATTGAAACTATTTTGAAAAAATGGACTAAAAAGATATGATTTGAAAAGTTATGTTTTAAAGAGATATGATGAAAATAATATGATTGAAAAAACAATGGTAAAAAGATTGATTTAAAATAATGAACTTGCTAACAAAAAAAGATATGATCAAATATTAAACCCTTCTCAACAGAAAAAGCAACACACTTTGAAATGTTGAATCAAATCATAATTGTTAGCAAGATTTGAAAATGAGATAAGAAATTGATTTGAAACTATATGATGAAAAGATGATTTGAAAGAAGATTAATTTTGAAAATTATGGAAACTTGAAAAAAAAATTTGAATAAAAACAAAAATCTTCCCTCTGCGTGCCATCTGGCCGTTAAACGCCAAATGGGATCCATATCTGGCGTTTAACGCCCAAAATGCTACCCTTTGGGCGTTAAACTCCCAGGTTCATGCACCCATTGCTGAGTTTAAAACGCCAGTTTTCTTTTTCTTTCTTTTTCCACTGGGTTTTTGAAACGTCCAGCTTTTTTTCTGTTAGTTCCTCGGCTGTATGTTCTGAATCTTCAATTCTCTGTATTATTTGACTTGAAAGACACAAATTAAAAATTTTTGGATTTTTAATAATGAGAAAATCAAAATGAAACTAAGATCAACTAAACAATGCATGCAAGACACCAAACTTAAATGAGACACTAGACTCAACAAAAACATAAAATAAAATTTTTGCTTTTTTAGATTTTGTAAATTTTGTTTTGGATTTTTCGAAAATCATATGGAGAAGAAAATAAAGAGAATTCAAAAATTTTTAATAAGAATTTTTTTCAGAAACATGCAATGTTAGTCTAAGCTCATCTAAAGAAATTTGACATGGCTAGCCAAGCTTACAGCAAGGACATGCATTCAGCAGCTAAATATGAAAACATCAGCTTTGTGATGATGAAAACATCACCTTGAAAACTCTAGAATTTCATTCAAAAATTTGATTTTTTAAAATACCTAATCTAACAACAAGATGAACCGTCAGTTGTCCAAACTTCAAACAATCCCGGACAACGGCGCCAATAAAAACATGGTGCATGAATGTATTCATCAATGGCGCCATCAACATAGGTTATGCACAATTGCAATCTCAACCTCTTCATTCACAACTTCTGCACAACTAACCAGCAAAGTGCACTGGGTCGTCCAAGTAATAAACCTTACCGAGTAAGGTGTCGATCCCACGGAGATATGTTGGTATGAAGCAAGCTATGGTCAACTTGTAAATCTCAGCATGTGCTAGATTCAAATGGTTATTGAATGATTTATGAAAATCAACATAAAAAAAAGATAGAGATACTTATGTAATTATTGGTGGAAGATTTCAGATAAGTGTATGGATATGCTTGTCCCTTCCGTCTCTCTGCTCTCCTACTGTCTTCATCTAATTCTTCTTACTCCTTTCCATGGCAAGCTGTAGTTGGGCATCACCATTGTCAATGGCTACAGTCCCGTCCTCTCAGTGAAAATGTCACCGCGCTGTCAAAGTGTATGACGTGATAATTTGTATGCTTTTTGCGCATTGTTTTTAGTATGTTTTAGTATGCATATAGTTAGTTTTAGTATATTTTTATTAGTTTTAGTTTAAAATTACTTTCACACTATAAAAAAAATATTTGTATGTGTTTCTGTATTTCTTTTTTTTTTAAGTCGTATTTCTGGCTGGAAATTGAGGACCTAAGCAAAAATCTATCATGAGACCAAAAAGGACTGCAGATGCTTGTTGATGATCGACCTCCCTCACTCGAAGTGGATTTTCTGGAGACCTACAGAAGCCAATTGGCGCGCTCTCAACGGCGTTGGAAAGTAGACATCTCTGGCTTTCCACAAATATATGAAGTCCTATCTTTGCCCAAGATGATTGCATGCCCAAAACTGGTTGTCACAGGTTACCCTCAGAAATTCCAGCGTTTAAACTGCTGGAACTGGCACCCAAATTGGGAGTTAAACGCCCAAACATGCCATAAAAGCTGCGTAACTCCAAGAGAGAGTCTCTACACAAAATTCTTCATTGCTCAGCCAAGCACACACCAAGTGGGCCCCGGAAGTGATTTTAGCATCGAATTCTTACTCATCTGTACAACCTAGTCTACTAGTTTGTCTATAAGTAGGACATTTACTATTGTATTCTCATCTTGTTCTTCTTGGTTCCCTCTCTGGGGCCGAAACCAATACACTCATGTTCTTATGTATTTTCAACCGTCGAGTTTCTACACACCATAGATTAAGTTGTGGAGCCTTCTGTACCTCGAGTATTAAGCAATAATATTGTTCTTCCATTCCAATTTCCGCCTTGATCTTGTTCTAAGATATCCAACTGCTTACAAAACATTGATAAATGTGATGATCCCGTGGACACTCATCATCATTTCACCTATGAACGTATGACTGACAAACCACCTCCGTTCTACTTCGATTGGGTGAATATACTCTTGGATTCCTGATTGCACAATGCATGGTTGATCGCCTAAAACCGAGTGCTCGTCTGACAAAAGAGCCAACCAATCCGTGAGACAAAGCATCTCGTGTATATAGGCTAAGACTATATGGCGGCCATTCCTAAGAGAATCCGAAGGTCTACCTTTTTCTTGTATTCTGAGTAGATTCAATGTATTGAATGACTGTGACGGCTTCAAACTCCTAGCAGGGGGCGTATACAGACGCAAAAAGAATCATGATTTCTATTCCGGCCTGACAAGAACCGACAGTGATTACCCATTGCTGTGACAGAGCATAGGCAAGTTTTCACTGAGAGGATGGAGTAGGCCAATACAATGGTGAAACCCTACATGAGCTTGCCATGAAAGGATTAAGAAGGATTGGATGAAGACAGTAGGAAACAGAGAGACGGAAGGAACATCTTCAGCCTATCTGGGGGAAGTCCTACCAATTGAAATTACAGTAAGTATCTCTATCTTACCTTTCATGTTTATTTCGTTCATCATTCATACATCCATTTGATTGCCTGACTAAATTTACAAGATTGACCATAGCTGCTTCAAGCTAGACATCTCCGTGGGATCGAACCCTGTACTCGCGTAAAGTTTATACTTGGACGACCCAGTGCACTTGCTGCGTTAGTTGTGCGAAGTTGTTGTAATGCCATGGTATTGAACACCAAGTTGTGGGGTTCAACCGGGATTGAAGTGTGAAAAGTATTGTTCACAATTCGCGCCACCACACAGCCACGCGCTCAATCACTGGTCGTCTCAATCAGTGCGAAATAGAATCCATTGATCTTTTGCGTCTGTCACTAACGACCACCTCAGGAGTTGAAGCTCGTCACAGTTCAGTCCAATCCTTGAATCCTACTCAGAATACCACAGACAAGTTTAGACCTTCCGGATTCTCTTGAATGCCGCCATCAATTCTAGCTTATACCACAAAGATTCGATTAAGGATCAAGAGTATAAACATTCAAGCCTTGTTTGCTTGTAGAACAGGAATGGTTGTCAGCACGCGTTCATAAGGTAGAAAGATGAGATTGAGCGTACATAAATCATCACATCATCATTCTTGGGTGCAAATGAATATTTCTAAAACAAAGAAAAGTCACAATAAATAGATAGATGAACAATAGTAATTGCATTAATACTCAAGGTACAGCAGAGCTCCACACCTTAATCTATGGTGTGTAAAACTCCACCGTTGAAATACATAAGAACAAGGTCTAAGCATGACCGAATGGCCAGCCTCCCAAAGAGGGTTCAATCATAAAAACATGATCAAAAGATTTAATAATACAATGCAAAAGGTCCATTTGTAGAGAACAAGTAGCTAGGGTATTACAAAGATGAGATGACATAAAAATCACTTCTGGCCCACTTGGTGTGGCTTGGGCTGAGCATTCAAGCTTTATTGTGTAGAGACTTTTCTTGAGTTAAACGCTAGCTTTTGTGCCAGTTTGGCGTTTAACTCCCATTTCTGATGCAATTCCGGCGTTTTACGCCAAATCTTGAAGCTGACTTGGAACGCCTGTGGCCATCAATCTCGGCAAAGTATGAACTATTATAATTTAGGAAAGCCCAGGATGCTCTTCTTTCCAACGCAATTAAGAAACCCAATTGGGCTTTTGTAGCTCCCAGAAAATCCACTTCGAGGTCACGAGAGGAGTCAGAATTCAACCAGCATCTGCAGTCCTTTCAGCCTCTGAATCAGATTTTTGCTCAGTTCCCAATTTCACCAGAAAAACTGAATCACAAACACAACTCAAGTAAAGCAGGAAATAATTAAAATAAACTAAAAAATATAAAAAAACTAACTAAAACATACTAAACATACAAAAAAACAATGTCAAAAAGAGTATAAATTATCCGCTCATCACTCATACCAATTGGTTTCTCCCTTAATTGATTTTCCCACTCCATGATGCAATCCCAATTTGAATCATCATACCCTACAAATACATCACAACCAAGCTCCAAACAACAAAGGTGATAACTCATAGAAAGTAGAAATTAAAAGCGAAAGACATCAATAAACAAGAAAAACAAGAACCTAAATATTAACAAAAACTACCGAATAACTTAAAAGTAAGCTATTTAAAATATATCATATTTACAACAACAAAAATATAACACGATTGCATCATCCCCGGCAACACGCCAAAAGCTTGATGCGGGAATTACGCCGGTCAGAATTTCTCAATAGACCAAAAAAGGATATTAATGCAAATTAAAGGAAGCAGATCAAACTTAGTGAAATGCTATAAATGCTAAAGAGCCTTGACTTGGAATGAAATTAAGATATCCTAATACTTCATAACAACAACTATAGTAACTATGATGAGTCACCTCTCTTCGTCAACCCTAACATCGAGGAGCAAGTCAAGCAAGCATAATTGCCTTAACCATAAATCCTAGCTAACTTATAATTTCTTAGTAAAATGCTAGCATCAATGGAAACAAGAGCCAACTAACTACCAAGAAATTACCACTAAATGTCACTTATAACTCTAGTATCCTAGGAACTCATTCCCAAGCCAAGGTGTGAAAATCTACTCAAAATTACAAGTGGCATTTTCACAAAAACTTGGTCGGCATAAAACCAACAGATGAAAATTGCAAAGAAAATGAAAACTATAACAAACTATTCATAAAATCAACAATAAAACATGCAATAAGCAAATAGAAATCATAAAAGACAAAATTCGTCAACCAAAACTTCAAGAAACAAAATTGCATATATTAACAAAGTAACTTGAACCATAAAACAAATAGCAGAGTAGTGAAATTTAAGAGAAATAAAGATACTTACAATAAAAGCAAAATCCAAGAGCAAAATTGAAACTATAAAATGCTACAATGCACCTTAACAAAATCCTAAGAGAGCATTTTACACTACACTACTCCTACTCCTTAATTACTTTGATAAGAAATGAGGCCTCCTAAAACTAATCCTAAGCTAATCTCCCCTCCTCCTTTGATATGTGATGTTGTCCCCTTCATATAGCACTTTGATTCAGCTTCAAAAAGTCAAAAATTGGGCAAGAGGCCCCAAAAATCGCGAGTCATGTGCTTCATTAATGAAGTCACGCAGGACTTGTGCATACTGATAAGATGCATTTATTGTATAGTTTAGAATCAATCAAAACAAGAATCAAATCATGGAACATAGTCCAACCCAACAATGAATTCTCTTAATCAAATGTTACAAATTCTAATTAACCGCAGAGTATTTAAACTCGGGTCGTTCTCCTAGGAGTTTGCAATTAAGTGTCAATTATTGGCTATTGAGAAATGGGGTTGGATGGTAGCAATTGGCAGAAAATTAAAGGGCAAGAAGGTAACTTAACATGCAAGAAATTAAATAAAGGCAAGTAAAGGCATGAAAATAGAATTAAAAACTAAAAAGAGTTTGAGGATTGGTAATTAGGGTTTTGCTATCCTAGTAGTGGACACGAACATGGTAATTGTGTGTGAATTAATCCCAATTAGTCAACTCTATATCGAGGATAAGTCAAAAGGGCATAATTAACCTCAACCACAAGTCTTAGCCAACTCACTAATTAAACTTAATGAAAGGAAGCGTTAGTGGAAACAAAGTTGATTAACAACCCTCACCACCAACGTGGAATGGACATCCACCACTCAAGTTCACCCAACCCACTCAATTCTCAACCAAGAGTGAGATTTTTGCCACTTTTATGTATTTGCACTCTTGTTACTTTAATTTACATTTAATGCAATTTTATATTTCATGCCTCTTTGCTTTATTGAGTTGCTATCTTTATTTTCCTTACTTGGTAGTTGTAGCATTTATTATTCCTTGTCATTTACCATGCTTTCTTTTCATACCCACCAAGTGTTTGATAAAATGCTTGGTTGGGTTTTTACATAGTTTTTTTCTCACTCTTGGTTGAGAAATTGAGTGGGTTGGGTGAACTTGAGTGGTGGATGTCCATTCCACGTTGTGTGAGGGTTGTTAATCAACTTGGTTTCCACTAACGCTATCCTTTCATTAAGTTAATTAGTGAGTTGGCTAAGACTTGTGGATTGAGGTTAATTATGCCCTTTTGACTTATCCTCGATATAGAGTTGACTAATTGGGATTAATTCACACACAATTACCATGTTCGTGGTCCACTACTAGGATAGCAAACCCTAATTATCCAATCCTCACCAAGAGCTCTTTTAGTTTTTAAATTCTATTTTCATTGCCTTTACTTGCCTTTATTTAATTTCTTGCATGTTAAGTTACCTTCTTGCCCTTTAATTTCTTGCCAATTGCTACCATCCAACCCCCATTTCCTCATAGCCAATAATTGACACTTAATTGCAACTCCTAGGGAGACGACCCGAGGTTTAAATACTCTCGGTTAATTAGAATTTGTAAACATTTGATTAAGAGAATTCATTGTTGGGTTGGACTATGCTTCCAATGATTTGATTCTTGTTTTGATTGATTCTAAACTATACAATAAATGCATCTTATCAGTATGCACAAGTCCCTGCGCGTGACTTCATTAATGAAGCACATGACTCGCGATTTTTGGGGCCTCTTGGCCCAATTTTTGACTTTTTGAAGCTGAATCAAAGTGCTATATGAAGGGGACAACATCACATATCAAAGGAGGAGGGGAGATTAGCTTAGGATTAGTTTTAGGAGGCCTCATTTTCATTACATAGATAATTAAGGAGTAGGAGTAGTGTAGTGTAAAAAATGCTCTCTTAGGATTTTAGTTAAGGTGCATTGTAGCATTTTATAGTTTCAATTTTGCTCTTGGATTTTGCTTATCTAATTGTAAGTACTCTTTAATTTCCTCTTAAATTTCACTACTCTTGCTACTTTGTTTTATGGTTCAAGTTACTTTGTTAATATATGCAATTTTGGTTTCTTGAAGTTTTGGTTGACGAATTTTGTCTTTTATGATTTCTATTTGCTTGATTGCATGTTTATTGTTGATTTTATGAATAGTTTGGTTATAGTTTTCATTTTCCTTTGCAATTTCTCATCTGTTGGTTTTATGCCGACCAAGTTTTTGTGAAAATGCCACTTGGTAATTTTGAGTAGATTTTCACACCTTGGCTTGGGAAATGAGTTCCTAGGATACTAGAGTTATAATGTCTGACATTTAGTGGTAATTCTTGGGTAGTTAGTTGGCTCTTGTTTCCATTGATGCTAGCATTTTACTAAGAAATTAGTAAGTTAGCTAGGACTTATGGATTAAGGTCAATTATGCTTGCTTGACTTGCTCCTCGATGTTAGGGGTTGACGAAGAGAGGTTGACTCATCATAGTTACTATAGTTGTTGTTATGAAGATGATAGGATATCTTAATTCTCATTCCCAAGTCAAGGCTCTTTAAGCATTTATAGCATTTTCACTAAGTTTTGATCTTGCTTTCCTTTAATTTGCATTAATATCCTTTTTTGGTCTATTGAGAAATTCTGACCGGCGTAATTCCCACGCATCAAGCTTTTGGCGCTGTTGCCGGGGATGATGCAATCGGTGTTATATTTTTTGTTGTTGTAAATATGATAATATTGTAAATAGCTTACTTTTAAGTTATTCGGTAGTTTTTGTTAATATTTAGGTTCTTGTTTTTCTTGTTTATTGATGTCTTTCGCTTTTAATTTCTACTTTCTTTATGAGTTATCACCTTTGTTGTTTGGAGCTTGGTTGTGATTGTATTGTAGGGTATGATGACTTCAAATTGGGATTGCATCATGGAGTGGGAAAATCAATTAAGGGAGAAACCAATTGTGTATGAGTGATGAGCGGATAATTTATACTCTTTTTGACATTGTTTTTAGTATGTTTTTAGTATGTTTTAGTTAGTTTTTATTATATTTTTATTAGTTTTTATTTAAAATTTACTTTTCTGGACTTTACTATGAGTTTGTGTATTTTTTGTGATTTCAGGTATTTTATGGCTGAAATTGAGGACCGTAGCAAAACATTCAGAGGCTGAAAGGACTGCAGATCCGCTGTTGAATTCTGACTCCTCCTGACCTCGAAGTGGATTTTCTGGAGAGCTACAAAAGCCCAATTGCGCGTTCTTAATTGCGTTGGAAAAGTAGAACATCCTGGGCTTTCCACTAATGTATAATAGTTTATACTTTGCCCGAGATTGATGGCCAAACAGGCGTTCCAAGTCAGCTTCAAGAATTTTGGCGTAAAACGCCGGAACTTGGCACAGAATGGGAGTTAAACGCCAAACTGGCAAAAAGCTAGCGTTTAACTCAAGAAAAGTTCTACACATGAAAGCTTCAGATGTCGAGCCCAAGCCACACCAAGTGGGCCAGAAGTGGATTTTTATGTCATTTACTCATCTTTGTAAACCCTACGCTACTTGTTCTCTACAAAGGACCTTTTGCTATTGTATTATAAATCTTTTGATTCATGTTTTTATGATTGAACCTCTTTGGAGGCTGGCCATTCGGTCATGCTTAGACCTTGTTCTTATGTATTTTCAACGGTGGAGTTTCTACACACCATAGATTAAGGTGTGGAGCTTCTGCCGTACCTCTGAGTATTAATGAATTCTATGTTCATTACTATCTATTATTTCGACTTATTCCTTTGTTTCTAGAAGATATTCATTTGCACCCAAGAACATGGATGAATGTGATGATTTATGTGACGCTCATCATCATATTCTTCACCTATGAACGCGTGCCTGACAAACACTTCGTTCTACAAGCAAACAAGGTTTGAATGTTTATCTCTTGGATCCTTAATCGAATCTTTTGTGGTATAAGCTAGAATTGATGGCGGCATTCAAGAGAATCCGGAAGTCTAAACTTGTCTGTGGTATTCTGAGTAGGATTCAAGGATTGGATACTGTGACGAGCTTCAACTCCTGAGGCTGGTCGTTAGTGACAGAGCAAAAGAATCATGGATTCTATTTCCACCTGATTGAGATCCACAGATGATTGGCCGTGGCTTGTGTGGTGGCGCGAACTTGTGAAAATACTTTTCACACTCTCTAATCCCCGGTCTGAACGCCCAAAACTTGGTGTTCAATACCATGGCATTACAGCCAACTTCGCACAACTAACCAGCAAGTGCACTGGTCGTCAAGTATAAACTTACGCGAGTAGGTTCGATCCCACGGAGATGTCTAGTTGAAGCAAGCTATGGTCAATCTTGTAATTTAGTCAGCAACTCAAATGGAATGTATGATGATGACGAAATAAAACATAAAGGGTAAGATAGGATAATTATGTAATTTCATTGGTAGGACTTCCCCAGATAAGGCTGAAGATGCTTCCTTCCGTCTCTCTGTTTCCTACTGTCTTCATCCAATTCCTTCTTATCCTTTCCATGGCAAGCTCATGTAGGGTTTCACCATTGTATTGGCTACTCTCCATCCATCTCAGTGAAAAACCTTGCCTATGCTCTGTCACAGCAAATGGGTAATCATCTGTCGGTTCTCTGGTCAGGCCGGAATAGAAATCACATGATTCTTTTGCGTCTGTATAACGCCCCGCTGCTAGGAGTTTGAAGCCGTCACAGTCATTCAATCAAATTGAATCTACTCAGAATACCAAAGAAAGGTTAGACTTCGGCGATTCTTCTTAGGAATGGCGCATTAGTCTAGCCTATAACACGAGATGCTATGATCTCACGGAATTGGTTGGCTCTTTTGTCAGACGAGCACTCGGTTGTTAGGCGATCAACCATGCATTGTGCAATCAGGAATCCAAGAGGATATTCACCCATATCGAATGTAGAACGGAGGTGGTTTTTGTCAGTCATACGTTCATAGGTGAAATGATCGATGAGTGTCACGGATCATCACATTTATCAAGTTCTGGTAAGCGATAGGATATCTTAGAACAAGACATAAGGCGGAATTGGAATGGAAGAAAATATTAATTGCATTAATACTCGAGGTACAGAAGGCTCCACACCTTAATCTATGGTGTGTAGAAACTCGACGTTGAAATACATAAGAAACAGAGTGTCATTGTTTCGGCCCAGAGAGGGAACCAAGAAGAACAAGATGAGAATACAATAGTAATAAGTTCCTTTATGCAAAACCTAGTAGCTAGGTGTTTACGAGATGAGTAAGTAATTGATGTACAAATCCACTTCCGGGCCACTTGGTGTGTGCTTGGCTGAGCAATGGAAGAATTTTCGTGCTAGAGACTTCTCTTGGAGTTAACGCCAGCTTTTATGGCCATTTTGGGCGTTTAAACTCCCATTTGGGTGCCAGTTCCAGAGCTTTAAACGCTGGAATTTCTGGGGTAACCTTGAGCAAACCAAGTTTGGGCCAATCAATCTTGGGCAAAGTATGGACTATATATATTTGTGGAAAGCCAGGATGTCCTACTTTTCCACACGCGTTGAGAGCGCGCCAATTTGGCTTCTGTAGCTCCAGAAAATCCACTTCGAGTGCAGGGAGGTCAGAACTCAACAAGCATCTGCAGCCTTTTTGGTCTTGATCAGATTTTTTGCTTAGGTCTCAATTTCAGCCAGAAATACTGAATAAAAACAAACAAAACATAAAGAAAAAGTGAAAAAATGAAATTTTATTTTTTTAACTAAAACTAATAAAAATTATACTAAAACTAACTATATGCATACTAAAAACATACTAAAAACAATGGCCAAAAGCATACAAATTATCCAGTCATACACTGTGACAGCGCGCGTGTGAACATTTTCACTGAGAGGACGGGACTGTAGCCATTGACAATGGTGATGCCTACATACAGCTTGCCATGGAAAGGAGTAAGAAGAATTAAGATGAAGACAGTAGGAGAGCAGAGAGACGGAAGGGACAAGCATTCCATACACTTATCTGAAATCTCTTCACCAATAATTACATATATCTCTATTTTATTTTATGCTTTTGATTCATAAATATTCAATAACCATTTGAATTCCGACATGTGAGATTTACAAGTTGACATAGCTTGCTTCATACCAACAATCTCCGTGGGATGACACCTTACTGCGTAAGGTTTATTACTTGGACGACCCAGTGCATTTGGCTGGTTAGTTGTGGAAGTTGTGATGAAGAGGTTGAGATTGCAATTGTGCAACTATGTTGATGGCGCCATTATGATAATTCATGCCATGTTTTTATTGGCGCCGTTGCCGGGATTGGTTTGAAGTTTGGACAACTGACGGTTCTCTTGTTGCTTAGATAGATACTTTTCTCAAAAAAAATTTTTAAGAATGAATTCTAGAGTTTTCAGGTGATGTTTTCATCATCACAAAGCTGATTGTTTTCATATTTAGCTGCTGAATGTGCATGTCTCTGCTGTAGCTTGGCTAGCCATGTCAAATTTCTTTAGATGAAGCTTAGACTAACATTTCATTTTCTAAAAAAGAATTCTTATTAAAAATTTTGAATTCTTTTATTTTCTTCTCCATATGTTTTCGAAAAATCCAAAAAACAAATTTACAAAATCATAAAAAAGCCAAAAATATTTTTATTTATGTTTTTGTTGAGTCTAGTGTCTCATTTAAGTTTGGTGTCTGCATGCATTGTTTAGTTGATCTTAGTTTCATTTTGATTATTCTCATTATTAAAATCCAAAAATTTTTAATTTGTGTCTTATCAAGTCAATAATACAGAGAATTGAAGATTCAGAACATACAGCGAGGAATTAACAGAAAAAAGCTGGACGTTCAAAACGCTAACCAGTTGGAAAAAAGAAAAGGGAAAAAGAAAACTGGCGTTTTAACACCTAGCAAATGGGTGCATGCACCTGGGAGTTTAACGCCCAAAGGGTAGCATTTTGGGCGTTAAACGCCAGAATGGATGCATTTGGGACCGTTTAAACGGCCAGGATGGCACAAGAGGGAAGATTTTTGTTTTTAATTCAAATTTTTTTTCAAGCTTCCATAATTTTCAAAATTAATCTTTTTCAAATCATCTTTTCATCATATAGTTTCAAATCCAATTTCTTCTCAAATTTTTCAAATAACTTGCTAACAATTAATGATTTGATTCAACATTTCAAGTGTGTTGCTTTTTGTTGAGAAAGGGTTTAATATTTGATCATATCTTTTCTTTGTTAGCAAGTCTCATTAATTTTAAAATCAATCTTTTTAATTGTTTTTTCATATCATATATTTTACAATCATATCTCTTTAAAACATAACTTTTCAAATCATATCTTTTTAGTCACATCTTTTTCAAAATAGTTTTCAATCATATCTCTTTGATTTTCAATTTCAAAATTTTTTCAAAATACACTTATTTTTTCTAACTTCAAAATACTTTCGAAAATCAATTACATTTTTTCAAAATTGTTCTTTAATTAATTCACTTTAATTTCGAAAATTTTTCCCTCTTCTCAATCCTTCTTATTTATGGACTACACTCTCCTCAATGCACAGTTTGAACTCTTCTCTTTCTAAGAGTTGAATTCTTTCTACTTCTTTCCTTCTATTTTTCTTTTTTTCTCTGACACTCAAGGAATCTCTATACTGTGACATGAGGAATTTCCATATTTTCTTTGTTACTCTTCTCTTTCATATGAAGAAGAGAAAGGGCAAAAGCATTCTTGTTGAGGCTGACTGAACCTGAAAGGACCTTGAAGCAAAGCTAACAGAGGCACTTCTTATAGAGGACATCACAGAATTCTCATAAGAAGAAGCATGGACAGCCGAAAACAACAACAATGCCAAATGCAATGAAGGTGCTGTGGTGATTTACTGCCACTACTCCGACTTCTATGGGAGAAGCATCTCTATCCCTGCCAATTGGAGCAAAAACTTTGAGCTTAAGCTCATTTTAGTTTCTTCTAATGCAACAATTGCAAGATTCATGGATTCCATTAGATTAGATCTTCTCAGTTTTAGCTTGAATTCTTGCAAATCTGTGACTCTGTTAAGACGAAATGGGGTTGACCCTGAGGTCTACAAACTTATTGTGCACGAAATTGCAACACCTTTTGGCAAATCCGCGACAAACTAACCAGCAAGTGCCTGGGTCGTCAAGGTAATACTTACGTGAGTAAGGTGATCCCACGGGATTGTCGGTTTAAGCAAGCTATGGTTATCTTGTAAATCTTGTCAGGTATCAAGAAATTATCAGGATTGATTGTGTAGAAGAGTAAAAGGACATGAAATAAGTACTTGTTTTGCAGTAATGGGAACATGTTGAGGTTTTGGAGTATGCTCCATTTTCGAATCTCTACTGTTTCGCTACAGTCTTCTTCTTCAACAAACGCCAAGGCTTTCAGGCAAGTGTATGCAAGGGTTTCACCGTTGTCAGTGGCTCTCCCATCCTCTCAGTGGAAATGTTCAACGCACCCTGTCAGGCGGCTACTCATCTGTCGGTTCTCAATCAGGCAGAATAGATCCAGTGATTCTTTTGTGTCTGTCACTAACGCCCACCGCATCGCGAGTTTGAGCTCGTCACAGTCATTCAATCATTGAATCTACTCCAAATCACAAGACAAGGTTTTAGACTCTTCCGATCTCTTGAATGCCGCCAACAGTTTAGCTTATACAGAAGATTCCGATTACAAAATCAAGAGATATTACTCAAAAGATAGAACGGAGGGGTTTGTCAGGCACACGCTTCATAGTTGAGAATTGATGATGAGTGTCACGGATTCACACATTCATCGGTTTAAGAGCAGTAATTATTTAGAAATGGCAAGCAGCACTGATTGAATGAAAAACAGTAGTAAATTGCATTAATCATCAAGACACAGCAAAGTTCCTCACCCCAACCATGGGGTTTAGAGACTCATGCTGTGGAAGGTCACAAGAGAAACGTGTAAAGTGTCAATTGTCGGTAGCACAGAATTAAAGAAAAATCCTATTAATAGTAACTAGTAACATAGGGTATACAGAAATGATAAATGACGTAAAATCCACTTCTGGGTCCACTTAGTTGTGCTTGGGCTTTGAAATTGAAGCTTTCATGCTGTAGAGACTTTTTCTGGAGTTAAGCGACAGCTTTCATGCAGTTTGGGCGTTTAACCAGCTTTTATGCCAGTTCCAGAAGTTAAACGCTGGAAATTCTGAGGCTGATTTCACGCGGTTTGGGCCATCAATCTTGGGCAAAGTATTGGCTATATATATATTGCTGGAAAGCCCAGGATGTCAATTTCCAACGCCCGTTGAGCAATGGCGCGCCAATTTAGCTTCTGTACTCCAGAAAATCCACTTCGGTGCAAGGAAGGTCAGAATCCAACCGCATCTGCAGTCTTTTCAGTCTTGAATCAGATTTTTGTCAGGTCCCTCAATTTCAGCAGAAATTACCTGAAATACAGAAACACACAAACTCATAGTAAAGTCCAGAAAAGTGAAATTTTAATAAAAATAAACAAAATAGTACTAATAAAACAACTAAGATTCTAACAAAACATACTAAAAACAGTGCCAAAAAGCGTACAAATTATCACGCTTATCACAACACACAACCTTAAATTGTTGCTTGTCCCAGAACTGAAATAAAAAATAAGATAGAAAAGAAGAGAATATACTATAGACTCAAAATTCAAGAAACTTAGTTCCAAATTAGCGTGAGCGGGGACTAGTAGCTTTTTGCTTCCGAACAGTTTGGCATCTCAACTTTATCTTGTAAGCTTCAAAAGAATGGATTTAATCTATAAGGAATTCAGAACTCAGATAGTGTTTTGATTCTCTATGTTAGCAGAATGATTCTTGAACTATAGTTAGTGTATGAGTCTTGGCCGTATCCATAAGCACCCTGTCTTTCTCAGTATTACACGGATACATACATGCACAGACAGATAATTGGGTGAAGCCTTTTAGATTGTGACTCAGCTTTGCTAGAGTCCCCATTAGAGGTGTCTAGGGTTCTTAAGCACACTCTTTTTGCTTGGATCACAACTTTATTTCTTTCTTGTTTCTTTTTCTTTCTTTCTTCCTCTCTTTTTTTTTCCAAATTTTTTTTTTGTGATTCACTGTTTTCTGCTTCAATGAATCAATTCTGATGATTTTTTAGATCCTCAATAAAGTTCTCGTTTTTTTCTCATTTCTTCAAGAGCCCAAACATTTTAACATTCTCAAACAACAAATTCAAAGACATATTGCACTGTTCAAGGCATTCATTCGAAAACAAAATTATTGTCACCACATAAACTAAATTCAACTTAGTTTTGAAGGATAATTTTGAAATCCTGTAGTTTTGTTCGTTTTGTTGATTCATTTTTCTTTTTTTTAGAGATGATGGATTCAATAAGGAATTCATAGCTTTAAACATGAATTTTAAATTTTTTATTATGAATTAAAACAAGCCTAAAAAAAATAGATATAAGAATGAGACTAAGAAAATAAAAATAGAAAAAAAATTTTAAATAGGCTCCTATGATAGAGGTTTTCACAGAGTTAGGACTCAACACCTTGATTTTGAGAAGTGGTGCTTCCTCAACTTGAGATGAGAGCTTTTGGTGTTTCAACTCTTGGAGTTCAACGCCCCTGCTTCTCTTTGTTCCTTCAGGCATTTGCAGAGCATGCAGTTCTGCATTCTGCTGTTCTTTCTTCTAGTTTAGTGCTCCACATAGTTTTTTTGTAATTGTTATGATGTTCTGCTTTTTTTTTTTGGACGTTTCAATTTTTGGGAATTCAGGGAGGAATCATGCGCCCTCCTCTTATATAGAGTTGTCTTGCATTGTTTCGCTCCATTGACTTCTTGTGATTGGATGTTCAATTGTATGAATTTATCTACTCCCATTTTATCCAGCCTCTTTATAGAGCGCAGGAGATTAGCTTGGGTAAGCCATTTTGATTCAGTGGAATTCTTATTTCCAATTGTGTAAATCCCACAAGTCATCACATGATGAACTTTCCACTTCTTTTTCCCAGAATAATGCATGAATCATCACTGCTTTCTTGATAGTGACCTCAGAACGGTTTGCTAGTGGGCAGTATGGAACGCCACACTAAAGTCTGCAACTCTTTCAATTGGTTTTGAGGTTCTCCTCTTTGGGTTGGTTTGGGAGGGGGGGGGGGCACCCTTTGAATTGGTTATCCACTTAGTTCTAGGGAGGCTATGTCCTCTAGAATTGAATCCAACCCTCTTATCTGCTCTCACCATTCTCCTATTAAAGGATTAAGGATCATCTGCAGTTGAAATTTGAAGATTTCTTTATTTT
>QBTX01002200.1:0-23780 GCA_003063285.2 Arachis monticola
GATGGCGGCTTGTTCTTCCTCTTGAAGATCTTATGGAGTGCTTGAGCTCCTCAATGTCTCTTCCTTGCCTTTGTTGCTCCTCTCTCATGATTCTTTGATCTTCTCTAATTTCATGGAGGAGGATAGAATGTTCTTGGTGCTCCACCCTTAGTTGTCCCATGTTGGAACTCAATTCTCCTAGGGAGGTGTTGATTTGCTCCCAATAGTTTTGTGGAGGAAAATGCATCCCTTGAGGCATCTCAGGGGTTTCATGAGGAGGAATTTCCTCATGCTTGCTCTATCATTTTCTTAGTGATGGGCTTGAGGTCATGCCTTCTCAGTTGAACCGGCTTCCCTCTTGAGTTTCTCTTCCATTGAGCGCCCTCTTCACAAATGTTTATGAGGACTTGGTCCAACCTTTGATCAAAGTTGACCCTTTTGAGTTTGAAAGGGATCTCGGGGATCACCTTCTTCAAGGCCACAACTTCATAGAAGTGGTCTTGATGCACCCTTGAGATGAATCTCTCCATCTCCTATGACTCGGAGGTGAAAGCTTTTGCCTTCCCTTTCCTCTTTCTAGAGGTTTCTCCGGCCTTTGGATGCATAAATGGTTATGAAAAAACAAAAAGCAATGCTTTTAACACACCAAACTTAAAAGGTTTGCTCGTCCTCGAGAAAAAGAAGAAAGAAGAGAGTAGAAGAAGAAGAAATAGAGGAGATGGAGGTGGCTTTGTGGTTCGGCCAAAAGGGGAAAAGTAGTGTTTAGGGTGTGTGAAAATGAAGGAGTGAAGATGGGTTTATATAGGGGTGAAGAGAGGGGTAGGTTCGGCCATTATGGGTGGGTTTGGGAGGGAAAGTGGTTTGAATTTGAATGGTGAGGTAGGTGGGGTTTTTGGGGAAGTGAGTGGTTGAGGTGATTGGTGAATGGGTGAAGAAGAGAGAGGGTGGTGGGTTAGGTGGGGAACCTGTGGGGTCCACAGATCCTGAGGTGTCAAGGAAAATTCAACCCTGCACCAAGTGGCGTGCAAAAATGCACCCTTTGCTAATTCTGGCGTTAAACGCTGGGCTGGTGCCCATTTCTGGCGTTTAACGCCAGGAGCTTGCCTTTTTCTGGCGTTTAACGCCAGTCTGGTGCCTCTTTCTGGCGTTAAACGCCCAGAATGGTGCCAGACTGGGCGTTAAACGCCCATCTGCTAGCCTCACTGGCATTTAAACGCCAGCAAGTTCTCCTCCAGGGTGTGCTGTTTTTTCTTTCTGTTTTTCTTTCTGTTTTTGCTTTTTCAATTGATTTTGTGACTTCTCATGATCATCAACCTACAGAAAACATAAAATAACAAAGAAAATAGATTAAACATAACATTGGGTTGCCTCCCAATAAGCGCTTCTTTAATGTCAGTAGCTTGACAGAGGGCTCTCATGGAGCCTCACAGATATCAGAGCAATGTTGGAACCTCCCAACACCAAACTTAGAGTTTGAATGTGGGGGTTCAACACCAAACTTAGAGTTTGGTTGTGGCCTCCCAACACCAAACTTAGAGTTTGACTGTGGGGGCTCTGTTTGACTCTGTTTTGAGAGAAGCTCTTCATGCTTCCTCTCCATGGTGACAGAGGAATATCCTTGAGCCTTAAACACAAAGGATTCTTCATTCACTTGAATGATCAATTCTCCTCTGTCCACATCAATCACATCCTTTGCTGTGGCTAGGAAGGGTCTGCCAAGGATGATTGATTCATCCATGCACTTCCCAGTGGGACTGTAATGGTTTTCAACTTTCACCAAAACATCCTCTACAAGTCCATGAGCTTGTTTCTTTGATTTTCTGCAATTTCTTGTGAGATTCTTGCAGCATGTACCTCAAAGATCCCTAGTTTCTCCATTACAGAGAGAGGCATGAGGTTTACACTTGACCCTAAGTCACACAGAGCCTTCTTGAAGGTCATGGTGCCTATGGTGCAAGGTATTGAAAACTTCCCAGGATCTTGTCTCTTTTGAGGTAATCTCTGCCTAGACAAGTCATCCAGTTCTTTTTTGAGCAAAGGAGGTTCGTTCTCCAAGTCTCATTACCAAATAACTTGTCATTTAGCTTCATGATTGCTCCAAGGTATTTAGCAACTTGTTCTTCAGTGACATATTCATCCTCTTCAGAGGAAGAATACTCATCAGAGCTCATGAATAGCAGAAGTAAATCCAATGGAATCTCTATGGTCTCATTTTGAGCCTCAGATTCCCTTGGTTCCTCATTAGGGAACTCAGTGGAGGCCAGTGGACGTCCATTGAGGTCTTCCTCAGTGGCGTTCACTGCCTCTCCCTCCTCTCCAAATTCGGCCATGTTGATGGCCTTGCACTCTCCTTTTGGATTTTCTTCTGTATTGCTTGGAAGAGTACTAGGAGGAAGTTCAGTAATTTTCTTGCCCAGCTGTCCCACTTGTGCCTCCAAGTTTCTAATGGAGGACCTTGTTTCAGTCATGAAACTTTTAGTGGTCTTGATTAGATCAGAGACCATGGTTGCTAAGTCAGAGTGGTTCTGCTTAGAATTCTCTGTCTGTTGCTGAGAAGATGATGGAAAAGGCTTGCCATTGCTAAACCTGTTTCTTCCACCATTATTGTTGTTGAAACCTTGTTGAGGTCTCTGTTGATCCTTCCATGAGAGATTTGGATGATTTCTCCATGAAGAATTATAGGTGTTTCCATAGGGTTCTCCCATGTAATTCACCTCTTCCATTGAAGGGTTCTCAGGATCATAAGCTTCTTCTTCAGATGAAGCGTCCTTAGTACTGCCTGGTGCAGCTTGCATTCCAGACAGACTTTGAGAAATCAAATTGACCTGCTGAGTCAATATCTTGTTCTGAGCCAATATGGCATTCAGAGTATCAATCCCAAGAACTCCTTTCTTCTGATTTGTCCCATTGTTCACAGGATTCCTTTCAGAAGTGTACATGAATTGGTTATTTGCAACCATTTCAATTAGTTCTTGAGCTTCTGCAGGCGTCTTCTTCAGATGAAGAGATCCTCCAGTAGAGCTATCCAAAGACATCTTGGACAGTTCAGACAGACCATCATAGAAAATACCTATGATGCTCCATTCAGAAAGTATGTCAGAAGGGCACTTTCTGATTAATTGTTTGTATCTTTTTCAAGCTTTATAGAGGGATTCTCCTTCCTTCTGTCTGAAGGTTTGGACTTCCACTCTAAGCTTACTCAATTTTTGAGGTGGAAAGAACTTTGCCAAGAAGGCATTGACTAGCTTTTCCCAAGAGTTCAGGCTGTCTTTAGGTTGTAAGTCCAACCATATTCTAGCTCTGTCTCTTACAGCAAAAGGGAATAGCATAAGTCTTTAGACCTCAGGGTCAACCCCATTAGTCTTGACAGTGTCACAGATTTGCAAGAATTCAGCTAAAAACTGATGAGGATCTTCCAATGGAAGTCCATGGAACTTGCAATTCTGTTGCATTAGAGAAACTAATTGAGGCTTAAGCTCAAAGTTGTTTGCTCCAATGGCAGGGATAGAGATGCTTCTCCCATAGAAGTCGGGAGTAGGTGCAGTAAAGTCACCCAGCACCTTCCTTGCATTATTGGCATTGTTGTTGTTTCCGGCTGCCATGGGTTCTTCTTCTTTGAAGATTTCTGTTAGGTCCTCTACAGAGAGTTGTGCCTTAGCTTCTCTTAGCTTTCGCTTCAAGGTCCTTTCGGGTTCAGGGTCAGCTTCAACAAAAATGCCTTTGTCTTTGCTCCTGCTCATATGAAAGAGAAGAGAACAAGAAAATGTGGAATCCTCTATGTCACAGTATAGAGATTCCTTGAGGTGTCAGAGGAACAGAAAAATAGAAGAAAGAAGTAGAAGAATTCGAACTTAGTGGGATAGAGTTCGAATTGTGCATTGAGGAGGAGTGTCAGTCCATAAATAGAAGGATGTGAGAAGAGGGGAAGAGATTTTTTTTTCGAAAATTAAGTTAAAAAGATTTTAAAAACATTTTGAAAAACTTGAATTGATTTTTGAAAACTAAAAGTGGAAGAGAAATCAAGTGATTTTTGAAAAAGATTTTGAAATTAGAAATCAAAAAGATATGATTGAAAACTTTTTTGAAAAAGATATGATTGAAAAGATATGATTTGAAAAACAATTTAAAAAAAAAAAGATTTGATTTTAAAAATTAATGACTTGCCTAACAAGAAAAGATATGATTCAAACATTAAACCTTTCTCAACAGAAAAGGCAACATACTTGAAATGTTGAATCAAATCATTAATTGATAGCAAGTATTTTTGAAAAAGGAAAGAAACTGATTTTGAAAACATTTGATTGAAAAGATTTGATTTTGAAAAAGATTTGATTTTGAAAAACTTTGAAAACTTGAAAAAAATCTGAGTTGAAAACAAAATCTTCCCTCTTGTCGGTTCTCGATCATGTCGGAATAGAATCCAGTGATTCTTTTGCGTCTGTCACTAACGCCCCACAATCGCGAGTTTGAAGCTCGTCCCAGTCATTCAATCATTGAATCCTACTCAGAATACCACAGACAAGGTTTAGACCTTCCGGATTCTCTTGAATGCCGCCATCAATTCTAGCTTATACCACGAAGATTCCGGTTAAAGAACCCAAGAGATAAACATTAGAGCCTTGTTTGCTTGTAGAACAAAAGTGGTTGTCAGTCACTTGTTCATAAGTGAGAATGATGATGGGCGTCACATAATCATCACATTCATCAAGTTCTTGAGTGCAAATGAATATCTTGGAAAAGAACAAGCTGAATTGAATAGAAGAACAATAGTAATTGCATTAATACTTGAGGTACAGCAGAGCTCCACACCTTAATCTATGGTGTGTAGACATCCACCATTGAAAATACATAAGAACAAGATCTAGGCATGGCCGTGAGGCCAGCCTCATGATCTAAGATAGCATAAGACTAAAGATAGCTACCAAGATGTCAAATACAATAGTAAAAGGTCCTATTTATAGGGAACTAGTAGCTTAAGAATTACAAAGATGAGTAAATGACATAAAAATCCACTTCTGGGCCCACTTGGTGTGTGCTTGGGCTGAGCATTGAAGCATTTTCGTGTAGAGACTCTTCTTGGAGTTAAACGCCGGCTTTTGTGCCAGTTTGGGCGTTTAACTCCCATTCTTGTGCCAGTTCCGGCGTTTAACGCTGGGAATTCTGAAGGTGACTTTGAATGCCGGTTTGGGCCATCAAATCTTGAGCAAAGTATGGACTATCATATATTGCTGGAAAGCCCAGGATGTCTACTTTTCAACGCCGTTGAGAGCGCGCCAATTGGACTTCTGTAGCTCCAGAAAATCCACATCGAGTGCAAGGAGGTCAGAATCCAACAGCATCTGCAGTCCTTTTCAGTCTCTGAATCAATTTTTGCTCAAGTCCCTCAATTTCAGCCAGAAAATACCTGAAATCACAGAAAAATACACAAACTCATAGTGAAGTCCAGAAAAGTGAATTTTAACTAAAAAATAATAAAAATATACTAAAAACTAACTAAAACATACTAAAAACAATGCCAAAAGCGTACAAATTATCCGCTCATCAGCTTGTCTTGGAGAATTTGTTTACTTATAACAAGTAGGTAGAAGCATCTTAGCATGTAGTTGCATTCATATAAGATAGGTTGCATTGCATAGATCTCACCTTTGTCTTCCATCACTCTTTTGGTTTCCTTGAGTTTAGCATGAGGACATACAAATATTTAAGTGTGGGGAGATTGATAAATCACTATTTTACGGTTTATCTTGTGCTAAATTGAGTGGACTTTGTCAATTCTTCACACTTATTCATGTAAAATGCATAGTTTCACAAATCCTTCCTAATTTTGCAACATGATTGAAAACTTGCTTCTTAAGGCTTTAAATTGTTAATTTTTAATTCTCCTTCAATACCATTTGATGCCGTGATATGTTTGTGAAGTGTTTTCAGGTTTACAGTGCATGAATGACTTAAAGGATAAAGAGGAGGCATGTCAAAGTGGAAGGAACACAAGAAACCAAAGAGATTAGAAGCGAGCAACGACGCGCACGCATGGCTGATACGTGCGCGTAAAATGGCACACCTCACAGCGATGCGTATGCGTGACCGATGCGTACGTGTGACAAGCATAGAAGGCCAGCAACGCATACGCGTGGGCGACGCGTACGCGTGACAGAGCATCACGTGTTGCATTATCAGAACTCGCTAGGGGCAATTTTTGGGCCAATTTGGACCCAGTTTCAAGCCTGAAAATACAGACTAGAGTCAGGGGGTGTAGATGAGACATAAGACACTTCATTCTCACTTAATTTTAGTTTTGAGTTTTAGATTCTAGAGAGAAAAATACTACTTCTCCTAGGGATCTAGCATTTTTCTTAGTTTTCCTTTTGGATTGTGTAAAACCCGGTTAATTAACGGCTAATTAACCCATAAATGAGAATTTATTCTAGAAAGCCTAAAATGTGATTTTTATGGCTTAATATGATAGAGGGGATTGAGACGAGAATTTTGGTACCAATTTTATAGAATTCGGACCAAGATTAGACCGAACGGGCCAAACCGGGCCAACCGGACCCAAAGTGGGCCCTTGGCCCAACATAACTAAATCCTAAAACCCTAGTTTTCAGCATTCTCTCTCCTCACAACACTCAAACACGCGGAAAAGGGGGAAGAATGGGGGAAGAACACTCTCTCAAACTTCTATCTCTCACTTGATCTTCAAACCACCATAACTTTTGATCTAGAGCTCCGATTACCGCACCATTTGTGGCCACGCATTCACCGCGGAGAGCTCTACAAAACCCATATAATTAATCTTGAGGTAAGCCACGTTTTGCTCTTCGAATTTCCAGCTTTGATTTTGAGTTTCATGAGCAAAAATGTTGAGATTTTGAGTTCTTTGATGTTATAGGACCCAACTCTCTTGAAGGAGAAGGTTAATCTTGTCTCCTTGGACCTTGGGTGTGGTAAGATTCTCAATCCTAGTGTAATTTATTGTTCTATGATGTTTGGGTATTGAGATGTTGTGTATGGGTATGATGGTTGTGGCTTAGGTTGTGTATATGTGAATATTGGAGCTTGATTGGTGATATTAAAAAGCTTGAAAAGGGATTTGGTGGTGAAAAATCTATTCTTGGAGGTGTTGAGGCCTTGAGAGCTTGAGAAAAAAGTGGTTTGGAAGTGCTCCGGTTGAGCTTGGAAAATCGGCTAAGGTATGGTCTCGGTTTCCCGTATCTAATATGTAATGTGGTAGGAAATACTTAGGCTAGAGGCCCTAAGATAGGCATTGAATTGTTGATGTTGATGAATGATTGATATATATGATGTGGTCATATATGTGATGATGATTATTGATGCCTTAATGGTATGATGTATGAGAAATATGCATGTTGTGATATATGCCTGATGATTGATTATGGTTGAATTGTGGGTGAAACCATGTTGATGGTGAGTATGATATTGATTGTGTACAATGATGATTTATTGGAATTGGTGTTGTTGAAAATTGGCATGAGGAAGAGTATATGATATGTCAATGTGTTCGAGTTTGAGCCACCTGGGTGAAGTGGGTTAAAATGATGGGATAGTGATTTTGGTGATTTGTGGTAAAGTGTCAATGTGTGAGCTGGGGAGGCTTGATGTTGACTTTGGTATGTTTTGATTGATTTCAAAGAAACGGAATGAAATTGGCATGTTTTGATTGATTTTGAAAAGAGTTGAAAATGGTTTGTTTTGAAAATGGCACTTTGTGGTTTTGTATGAAAATATGGTTTTTGGGCATACTTTGATGGGACATAACTTGGACTACGAATCTCCGTTTTGTGCCAAATCTATTTAGAAATGAAATTGGATCCGGGATGTCCATGCCATTCGAAGAACGGGTGAAAAATGATTTAAAGTGAGAAAGTTATGTCCGTTGGATGATTAGAGGTTGAATCTATGAATTCTGCAGATTTTAACTTAGGTAATTTTTAGCAGAATGACCCCCGCGCGTAGGCGCACTTGGCGCGTACGCGCCGTTCTTCAATAAAAGCGCCATCCACGCGTGCGCGTGGTGTGCGCGGGCGCGCCGATGTGCTGCACCCAATGCCCAGCCATTTTTCAGAGGGTTGTGCCTGAACTGTGCCAGTTTTGTGCCTGGGGCACGAGAGCACCCATGCGTACGCGTGGCTGATGCGTGCGTGTCGCTTGGGATTTTTCAATCACGCGTCGATGAGTTTTGTGGCCATCCACGCGTGCGCATAGAGTGCGCGTACGCGTGGCACTGTTTTCATCCCAAAGTTGATTTTTGAGTTTTAAAAGCCAAATCTCATACTTCTAAGCCTCCGATCTCACCATTATGTCTTAAATCATTATGATATGCCTAGCAATGGGAAAAGGAGCTAGAGAATGTGGTAACTTGCGAGTGAAGCAAGGGAAAAATGAATGATCAATGAGGATCAAGCATGATTATGTGAGATGCGGAGGATGGTGGTGGAAGTGCTTGTTATGCCATGAGCCGAAGGGCCGTAACTGTTAATGAATTGGCTGGTTATGGATTTAACTGTGAGCCGGATGGCTAGATTATTGCCGTGTTACGGCGGAGCCATGATTATGGCTAAGTATAAATGCATATATGCTGTTGAATGAATTGTGAATGTTGCACTTCCACTGTTGAGATGAGAGTTTCCCTGGAAGGAAGCAGTGGCTAGCCACCATGTGCTCCAGGTTGAGACTTGAAGCTCTTTTGACCCTATGTCGTAAGTGTGGCCGGGCACTGTGAAAGACCCGGATGAGCTCGCCCCCGTAAATATTCACCAGTGAGGGTGATGGATATGGATCATGATTATGATCAAGTTTATGATGAGTATAACTCGAGTTGGGGATGCGCGACAGAGGGACAGTCCAATGGTTAGCTACCAGGACTTGTCGGGTTGGCTCTATAACCGACAGATGATATCATCAGCCACTAGGGACAGGCATTCATCATATGCATACTATATGAATTGTTTGAGATTGCCTATTTGACTGCATATTACTTGCTAATTGTCTAAATACCTTATTTGTTCCTATTTGTATATTTCTTGTTTGATATAAATGTGTTTACTACATTATACTCCTGCTGGTGGTTGGGAGGTCTGAAGGAATTGGAAAGGGAAGTATTAGTTAGACTGAAGAATCTTTAGTCAGATGCCCTTTATGGTTTAGCTTGTTTATAAGCTTTGAATTATCTGGAGGAAGTTCTAGGATTGCCTTCGGCTTTCCTCTATTATTATATATTATATATGTGGAAACTGTTACCATGCTGGGGACCTATGGTTCTCACCCATGCGAATTTTGTGGTTTTCAGATGCAGGACGTGAGGTTTCTCGCTGAGGCCTGCTGGAGACTTCTAGATTTGCGAAGATCCTTTGTTCTTGGGACTCTGTTTTGGTTTATATGTTTTGCTTAGATACTTTTATCTCCGTTAAATAATACAAACTGTGATGACTCCTCTTATGGGAGATTTTGGAGAATAGGTTTTCTGTATTTGTGTCCCTTTGGGGTTTTTCCTTAATTTATCATATGTATATATTGCTATACTCGGACCGGTTATCTTCGCAGCCAAATTTTGAGTCTTGATATCCTTGTTTTTGACACTCCTTTGTATATATATAATCTCGCGTTGGTTTATCCTTGTCCATTACGTTATCGATCGGAGTGTTGCGCTTTCGAGTTGCGATTTTTGTTTACCCCTTTTTCTACAAAGGCTCCTAGTTATAATCAATCATTCCTACTACTATACGTACTAAATTTTTATTTTAGAGGTCGTAATACCTTGCCATCTCTGAATTATGACTTAAGCATAAGACTTTGTATGGTAGGGTGTTACATTATGGTATCAGAGCAGTTCGTTCCTGTAGAGCCTGAGGGACGGACTGACTATGCTTCTGTGCATTCTCTGTGTGTGTGTGTTATGTGCTATTAGTATATCTGCTTGATATAATTGGCATAAACGTTCATGAGCCTGCATTTGGGACTTTGAAGCACTAGACTTCCGATATTGAGACTGATCAACTTAATATCGATTGTTTGGTGTGTATAGGGACCAGATGGCGCCTCGTGGATGCGGTAGAGGTCGTGGTAGAGGTCATACCAATGCTCATGCGCCAGAGAATAACCCTAAAGACCCAATGAACTTTATGACGGCGTTGGAGAATATGGCTGCTGCTATGCAAGCCACTGCTGAGGCTCTTGGTCAACAGATGAATAACCATGGTAATGATGGAGGTGGAGTTCAGGGCCCGATGACACTGGCAAACTTTTTGAAGGTTAATCCTCCTAAGTTCAAGGGAACTACTAGCCCGACTGAGGCTGATACATGGTTTCAGGCTATAGAGCGAGCACTGCAAGCACAAGTGGTACCTGAAGGACAGCGTGTCGAGTTTGCTACCTATATGTTCACCGGTGAAGCGTCGCATTGGTGGCAAGGTATCCGACGTCTTCTGCAGCAGGGTGATGACTATATCACCTGGAATGTCTTCCAAGAGGAGTTCTATAAGAAGTACTTTCCGACTTCTACCAGGACGGCTAAGGAACTTGAGTTACTACAGCTGAAGCAGGGTACCATGTCCGTATCTGAGTATACTGACAAGTTTGAAGAGCTGTTCAGGTTCTCTCGTATGTGCCAAGGGACTCCGGAAGAATATGAGGAATGGAAGTGTGTTAAGTATGAAGGAGGACTCCGGAGCGATATCTTCAGTTCAGTGGGACCAATGGAGATTAGGACTTTCTCTGAATTGGTAAACAAGTGTAGGGTTACTGAAGAGTGTGTGAAAAGGTCAACCGCTGAGAAAGGGAGTTACAAAGGATCATTCCCACAGAATCGAGGGAAGAGCTTTGCACCTAGAGGTCTGCCTTTAAAGAGGGGAAGCTCTTTCAGGAGGCCCAACAATAACAACTCCCAAGGGAAGAAGTTTGGGAAGCAGCCTCAGAATGATCAAGCTTGTACTAGATGTGGGAGTCACCATCCGGGAGCACCATGCAAGGCCGGATGGGGTTTGTGCTACAATTGTGGAAAGGCGGGGCATAAAGCCGCAAGCTGTCCGGAGAAGCAGAAACAAGGTGCTGGGAAAGCACAACAGACTGGTCGGGTGTTCACCACTTCAGCTATAGGTGCTGAGGGACCCGAGGCACTTATTCGAGGTAACTGTGAAATGGCTGGTCAAACTTTAAATGCTTTATTTGATTCGGGAGCATCGCATTCATTCATTGCATTTGAGAAAGCCCATGAGTTAGGATTGAAGATCGTAACCTTAGGTTATGACCTAAAAGTATATAATGCTACCCATGAAGCCATGGTAACTAGGCTAGGATGCCCAAAAGTTTTCTTTAGATTCAAGCAGCGTGATTTTATTCATAATTTAGTCTGCTTACCGATGATCGGTCTTGATCTTATCTTGGGATTGGACTGGTTATCTAAGAATCGTGTCCTGCTTGATTGTTCTACAAAGTCGGTGTACTTTATACCGGAAGATACAGAAGGGCCGGTCGTGGTGAATAATTATTACTTGAATTCGATGATGGTGAACTGTTCTGGAATCGAATGTCAGGGTATCCTGTTGTTAACCGCGGGTGTTTCGGGTGATGATCAAAGATTGGAACAGATTCCGGTTGTGTGTGAGTTTCCAGAAGTGTTTTCCGATGATATTGATGAGTTTTCACCTAACCGAGAGGTTGAGTTTGCTATTGAGTTGGTGCCTGGGAAGGGACCAATCTCAAGCGCTCCTTATAGGATGTCACCGTTAGAGATGAACGAGCTAAAGTCTCAGTTAGAGGATTTGTTGGGAAAGAATTTTATACGACCGAGTGTCTCTCCGTGGGGTGCTCCAGTGTTACTGGTAAAAAAAAGATGGGAGTATGCGGCTCTGTGTGGATTACAGGCAGCTGAACAAGTTACAATAAAGAATAAGTACACATTGCCGAGAATTGATGATCTCATGGATCAGTTACAAGGAGCTGGGGTTTTCTCCAAGATCGATTTGCGATCCGGTTATCACCAGATAAGGGTGAGGGGTGAGAATATCCCTAAGACCGCTTTCAGGACTCGTTATGGTCATTACGAGTACACTGTAATGTCTTTTGGGTTGACAAACGCTCCAGCAATATTCATGGATTATATGAATAGATTTTCCGTCCGTTTTTGGATAAATTCGTTGTTGTCTTCATTAATGACATACTGATTTACTCCAAGACTGAAGAAGAGCATGCGGAACACTTGAGGACCGTGTTGCAGATTCTAAAGGAAAGAAACTCTATGCAAAACTGTCTAAGTGTGAGTTTTGGAAGAGTGAGGTGAAGTTTTTGGGCCACGTGGTGAGTAAGAAGGGAATAGCTGTAGATCCAACTAAGGTGGAGGCTGTGATGGATTGGAAGCAACCGACCACCGTAACGGAGATAAGGAGTTTTCTGGGCTTAGCTGGCTATTACCGAAGGTTTATTAAGGGCTTTTCACAGATAGCGTTGCCAATGACAAAGTTAACCCGCAAAGACACTCCGTTTGTTTGGACTCTTGAGTGCAAGGAGAGCTTTCAGACATTGAAGAAAAAGTTGACCACTGCACCTGTGTTAGTGTTACCTGAGCCGAACGAGCCATTTAAGGTGTACTGTGATGCCTCATTAAAGGGTTTAGGGTGCATGCTGATGCAGCATCATAATGGCGTATGCCTCACGGCAATTGAGCCACATGAAGTTAATTATCCTACGCATGACTTGGAGCTTGCTGCGGTCGTGTTTGCGCTAAAGGTGTGGAGGCATTACCTCTATGGGGTTAAGTTCCAAGTTTTCTCTGATCATAAGAGCTTGAAGTACCTATTTGATCAAAAAGAGCTTAATATGAGGCAGAGGAGGTGGATGGAATTGTTGAAGGACTACGACTTTGAGTTGATTACCATCCGGGAAAGGCGAATGTAGTAGCGGATGTGTTAAGTCGGAAGTCATTATATGCGGCTTGGATGATGCTTCAAGAGGAGAAGTTGCTCAAGGGATTCGAGAGTCTGAAAATTGGTACTCGAGAAGTATCCGGAACTTTGTATTTGAGCCGATTAGAAATCTCAAGTGACTTTAAGTCCGAACTCCTAAAGGCTCATCAAAATGATGAAGCGTTATGGAAGGTGTTACCGGCCATTGAGCAAGGAAAACAATGGAGAGTGTCGGAAGAAAAAGATGGGTTATGGAGATTCAAGGGTAGGATCATTGTGCCGGATGTTGGCACTTTGAGGCAAGATATTTTAAAGGAGGCACACAAAAGCGGATTCTCCATTCACCCGGGAAGTACTAAGATGTACCATGATTTAAAGGCGATGTTTTGGTGGCCGGGTATGAAGAATGATGTGGCGGAATATGTTTCAAGGTGCTTAACTTGTCAAAAGGTAAAGATTGAACATTAAAGACCTTCCGGGATGTTGCAACCTTTAGAGATTCCACAATGGAAGTGGAAAAGTATTACAATGGACTTTGTGTCAGGATTGCCAAGGACTAGGGCTGGTTTTGATGCTATCTGGGTGATTGTGGACCGACTGACGAAGTCAGCTCACTTTTTACCCATTCGTATGACTTACACCCTTGAGGAGCTAGCACGGTTATACATAAAGGAGATTGTGAGACTTCATGGTGTACCTGCTACTATAATCTCTGATAGAGATCCTCGTTTCACTTCAAGGTTTTGGGGTGCATTTCAGAAAGCTTTTGGAACCCGACTAAGCTTGAGCACGGCTTACCATCCTCAAATAGATGGTCAATCCGAGAGGACGATCCAAACACTAGAGGATATGTTGAGAGCTTGTGTTTTAGACCAACCGGCGAGTTGGGATCGGTATATGCCATTAGTGAAGTTTGCATACAATAATAGTTACCATGCGAGCATCGGAATGGCTCCGTATGAGGCCTTGTATGGGAGAAAATGTCAATCTCCACTATGTTGGTATGAAGCTGGAGAGAAAGGCTTGTTGGGGCCAGAAATGATAGCTGAGACCACTGAACAAGTCAAGAAAATCCGAGATAGGATGCTTATGGCGCAGAGTCGTCAAAAGAGTTATGCCGATCAGAGGCGAAAGCCCTTAGAATTTGAGGAAGGAGACCATGTTTTCCTTAAGGTTACTCCGACCACGGGAGTAGGTAGGGCGATTAAAGCAAAGAAGTTGAATCCTCGATACTGGTCCATTTCAAATCCTGGAGAGGGTTGGTGATGAGCGGATAATTTATACGCTTTTTGGCATTGTTTTTTGGTAGTTTTTAGTAAGTTCAAGCTACTTTTAGGGATGTTTTCATTAGTTTTTATGTTAAATTCACATTTCTGGACTTTACTATGAGTTTGTGTGTTTTTTTGTAATTTCAGGTAATTTCTGGCTGAAAAGAGGGACTTGAGCAAAACTCTGAAAAAGGCTGACAAAAAGACTGCTGATGCTGTTGGAATCTGATTTCCCTGCACTCAAAATGGATTTTCTGGAGCTACAAAATCCAAATGGCGCGCTCTCAACGGCTTTGGAAAGTAGACATCCAGAGCTTTCCAGAAATATATAATAGTCCATACTTTATTCGGAAATTGACGATGTAAAGTGGCGCTCAACACCAAGCACATGCTGCTGTCTGGAGTTAAACGCCAGAAACATGTCATAACCCGGAGTTGAACGCCAGAAACACGCTATAACTCGGCGTTCAACTCCAAGAAAAGCCTCAGCTCGTGGATAGATCAAGCTCAGCCCAAGCATACACCAAGTGGGCCCCGGAAGTAGATTTATGCATCAATTACTTACTCATGTAAACCCTAGTAGCTAGTCTTATATATAGGACTTTTAACTATTGTATTAGACGTCTTTTGACCACGTTTCATCTTTGGTCTCAGTTTTGTTTTATTCTTCATCTTAAGAGGCTTTTGATCACGTTTTAGGGGGCTGGCCATTCGGCCATGCCTGAACCTTTCACTTATGTATTTTCAACGGTGGAGTTTCTGCACACCATAGATTAAGGGTGTGGAGCTCTGCTGTACCTCAAATTTCAATACAATTACCATTACTTTCTATTCAATTCTCTTTTATTCTATTCCAAGATAGACGTTACACTTCAACTTGATGAATGTGATGATCCGTGACACTCATCATCATTCTCACCTATGAACGCGCGTGACTGACAACCACTTCCGTTCAACTTTAGGCCGGGCGCATATCTCTTAGATTTCCAACAGAATCTTCATGGTATAAGCTAGATGGATGGTGGCATTCATGGGGATCCGGAAAGTCTAACTTTGTCTGTGGTATTCCGAGTAGGATTCCGGTATTGAATGACTGTGACGAGCTTCAAACTCCTGAAGGCTGGGCGTTAGTGACAGACGCAAAAGAATCAAGGGATTCTATTCCAACCTGATTGAGAACTGATAGATGATTAGCCGTGCTGTGACAGAGCATTTGGACCATTTTTACTGAGAGGATGGGATGTAGCCATCGGCAAGGGTGATGCCTCCAGACGATTAGCCATGCAATGACAGCGCATAGGACCTTTTTCCGAGAGGATGAAAAGTAGCCATTGACGACAGTGATGCCCTACATACAGCTTGCCATGGAAAGGAGTAAGAAGAGATTGGATGAACGTAATAAGAAAGTAGAGATTCAAGAGGAACACAGCATCCCCATAAGCCTATCTAAAATTCCCACTATTGATTTACATAAGTATTTCTATCCTATTTTATTTTTGTTTATTATTAATTTTTGAACTCATCATAAACCAATTTAATCTGCCTAACTGAGATTTACAAGGTGACCATAGCTTGCTTCATACCAACAATCTCTGTGGGATCGACCCTTACTCACGTAAGGTATTACTTGGATGACCCAGTACACTTGCTGGTTAAGTTGAACGGAGTTGTGGAAAGAAAGTGCTGAGTTAATTTTTTTATGCACATGCCAAAGAGCCATTATTGTTGATCACAATTTCGTCCACCAAGTTTTTGGCGCCGTTGCCGGGGATTGTTCGAGTTTGGACAACTGACGGTTCATCTTGTTGCTCAGATTAGGTAATTTTCTTTTCAAAAATTTTTCAAAAATCTTTTTCAAAAATTTTTCTTTTATTTTTCATTTTTCCAAACTTTATTTTCGAAAAAAAATTAATAAAAATCCAAAAAAATCATAAAATTATAAAAATAAAAAATATTTTTGCTTCTTGTTTGAGTCTTGAGTCAACTTTGAAGTTTGGTGTCAATTGCATGTTTTTAAAATTTATGCATTATTTTTTTCGAAAATTCCATGCATTCATAGTGTTCTTCATGATCTTCAAGTTGTTATTGACAAGTCTTCTTGTTTGATCTTGATGTTTTCTTGCTTTGTGTTGTTTGTTGTTTTTCGTATGCATTTTTCATTTGTTAGAGTCCATGCATTAAAGATTTCTAAGTTTGGTGTCTTGCATGTTTTCTTTGCATCAAAAATTTTTCAAAAATATGTTCTTGATGTTCATCATGATCTTCAAAGTGTTCTTGGTGTTCATCTTGACATTCATAGTGTTCTTGCATGCATCATGTGTTTTGATCCAAAATTTTCATGTTTTGGGTCATAATTGTGTTTTTCTCTCTCATAATTAAAAATTCAAAAATAAAAAAATATCTTTCCTTTTTCTCTCCAAATTTTCGAAATTTTGGGTTGACTTGGTCAAAAATTTTAAAATTAGTTGTTTCTTACAAGTCAAGTCAAATTTTCAAAAATTTAAAAATCTTATCTTTTCAAAAATCTTTTTCAAAAATTTTATTTTTTCAATTTTTCCTCTTTTTCGAAAATTTCAAAAATCTTTTTCAAAAATTTCAAATCTTTTCTTATCTTTATATCATATTTTCAAAGATTCACTAATAATTAATGTGATTGATTCAAAAATTTGAAGTTTGTTACTTTCTTGTTAAGAAAGGTTCAATCTTTAAGTTCTAGAATCTTATCTTGTAGTTTCTTGTTAGTGAAGTAAGTAATTTCAAATTTTTGAATTAAATCTTTTTATCTTTTATCTTATCTTTTTCAAAAAAAATTTATCTTTTCAAAAATTTTTTTTTTTTAAAATCTTTTTTTTAACTTCTTATCTTCTTATCTTTTTAAAATTTGATTTTAATATCTTTTTCAACTAACTTGACTTTTGTTTGTTTCTTATCTTTTTCAAAACCACCTAACTACTTTTCCCTCTCTAATTTTCGAAAATATCTCATCCCTTTTTCAAAAATTCTTTTTAAATTGTTTTAAATTTAATTTTAATCTTATCTTATCTTTAATTTTCGAAAAAATAAAAACTCTTTTTCAAAATTATTTTCGAAATTTTCCCTCTCTCTTCTTACTCTCTTTAATTATTTATTTACTAACACTTCTCTTCACCTCCCCTATCCTTACTTTTATACAGACTATTCATTCTTCTTCACTCTTCTCCCCTTTCTTTTCTACTAACATAAAAGAATCTCTATACTGTGACATAGAGGATTCCTCTTCTTTTCTTGTTTTCTTCTCTTTCTATATGAGCAGGAACAAGGAAAAAGGCACTCTTGTTGAAATTGATCCAGAACCTGAAAGGACCTCTGAAGAGAAAATTAAGAGACGCTAAGTTACAACAATCTAAAGGTAACCTTTCAGAAACATTAGAACAAGAGAAGGAGATGGCAGCCGAAAATAATAATAATGCAAGGAGAATGCTTGGTGACTTCACAAAGCCAACGTCCAAATTTGATGGAAGAAGCATCTCCATTCCTGCCATTGGAGCCAATAATTTTGAGCTTAAGCCTCAACTAGTTGCTTTAATGCAACAGAACTGCAAGTTTCATGGACTTTCGTCTAAAGATCCTTACCAGTTTTTAACTGAGTTCTTGCAGATTTGTGAGACTATTAAGACGAATGGAGTTGATCCTGAAGTCTACAGACTCATGCTTTTCCCTTTTGCTGTAAGAGACAGAGCTAGAATATGGTTGGATTCACAACCTAAGGATAGCCTGGACTCTTGGAATACGCTGGTCACGGCTTTCTTGGATAAATTCTTTCCTCCTCAAAAGCTGAGCAAGCTTAGAGTGGATGTTCAGACCTTCAAACAGAAAGATGGTGAATCCCTCTATGAAGCTTGGGAAAGATACAAGCAGCTGACCAAAAGGTGTCCATCTGACATGTTTTCAGAATGGACCATATTAGATATATTCTATTATGGTCTATCTGAGTTTTTGAAAATGTCATTGGACCATTCTGCAGGTGGATCTATTCACCTAAAGAAAACGCCTGAAGAGGCTCAAGAACTCATTGACATGGTTGCAAATAACCAATTTATATACACTTCTGAGAGGAATTCGTGAATAATGGGATACCTCAGAAGAAAGGAGTTCTTGAAATTGATGTTCTGAATGCCATATTGGCTCAGAACAAAGTGTTGACTCAGCAAGTCAACATGATCTCTCAAAGTCTGAATGGATGGCAAAATGCATCCAACAGTACTAAAGAGGCAGCTTCTGAAGAAGCTTATGATCCTGAGAACCCTGCAATTGCAGAGGTTAATTACATGGGTGAACCTTATGGAAACACCTATAATTCATCATGGAGAAATCATCCAAATTTCTCATGGAAGGATCAACAGAAGCCTCAACAAGGCTTTAACAATGGTGGACGCAATAGGCTGAGCAATAGCAAGCCTTTTCCATCATCTTCTCAGCAACAGACAGAGAATTCTGAACAAAGCACTTCTAATTTAGCCAATCTAGTCTCTGATCTGTCAAAAGCCACTTTCAATTTCATGAGTGAAACAAGATCCTCCATCAGAAATCTGGAGGCACAAGTGGGCCAGCTGAGTAAGAAAGTCATTGAAACTCCTCCCAGTATTCTCCCAAGCAATACAGAAGAGAATCCAAAAGGAGAGTGCAAGGCCATTGATGTGATCAATATGGCCGAATGCACAAGGGAGGAGAAGGACGAAAATCCTAGTGAGGAAGACCTCCTGGGACGTCTCTCAAGCAAGAAGGAGTTTCCCATTAAGGATCCAAAGGAATCTGAGGCTCATATAGAGACCATAGAGATTCCATTAAATCTCCTTTTGCCATTCATGAGCTCTGAAGACTATTCTTCCTCTGAGGAGGATGAAGATGTGACTGGAGAGCAAGTTGCTGAATATTTAGGGGCTATCATGAAGCTGAATGCCAAGTTGTTTGGTAATGAGACTTGGGAAAGTGAACCTCCCTTGCTCATTAGTGAACTAGATACCTGGATTCAATAAATTTTACCTCAAAAGAGACAAGATCCTGGCAAGTTCTTAATACCTTGTACCATAGGCACCATGACCTTTGAAAAAGCTCTATGTGATCTGGGGTCAGGGATAAATCTTATGCCACTCTCTGTAATGGAGAACTAGGGATCATTGAGGTACAACCTGCCTTGTTCTCATTACAATTGGCAAACAAATCATTGAGATAGGCTTATGGAATAGTAGAGGACGTGTTAGTAAAGGTTGAAGGCCTTTACATCCCTGCTGATTTCATAATCTTAGACACTAGGAAGGAAGAGGATGAATGCATCATCCTTGGAAGACCTTTCCTAGCCACAGCAGGAGCTGTGATAGATGTCAACAGAGGTGAATTAGTCCTTCAATTGAATGGGGACTACCTTGTGTTTAAGGCACATGGCCATCCCTCTGTGACAAAAGAGAGTAAGCATGAAGAGCTTCTCTCAGTTCAGAGTCAAGAAGAGCCCCCACAGTCAAAACTCTAAGTTTGGTGTTGGGAGGCCACAACCAAACTCTAAGTTTGGTGTTAAGACCCCATATCCAAACTCTGAGTTTGGTGTTGGGACTATACAACATTGACCTGATCACCTTGTAGCTCCATGAGAGCCCACTGTCAAGCTATTGACATTAAAGAAGCGCTTGTTGGGAGGCAACCTAATTTTATTTATCTAATTTATTTTATTGTATTTTATTGTTATTTGTGTTTATTAGGTACATGATCATGTGGAGTCACGAAAAAAATATAAAAATTAAAAACAGAATCAAAAATAGCAGAAGAAAATCACACCTTGGAGGAAGGACAGACTGGCGTTCAACGCCAGTAAGGAGCATCTGGCTAGTGTTCAACGCCAGAACAGTGCATGAATCTGGCGCTGAACGCCAAAAACAAGAAACATTCTTGTGTTTGAACGCCAGGAATGTGCCTTGAGGAAACGCTGGCGCTGAACGCCAGTTACAAGCATGGAACTGGCGTTCAACGCCAGAAACATGCTACATATGGCGTTGAACGCCCAGAACATGCTTTACATGGGCGTTGAACGCCCAGAACGTGCATCACCTCGGCGTTTAAAATGCCAGAACAGTATGCAAAGGCATTTTACATGCCTATTTGGTGCAGGGATGGAATTCCTTGACACCTCAGGACCTGTGGACCCCACAGGATCACCTCAGGATCTGTGGATCCCACAGGATCCCCACCTAACATATTCCCACCTTACCTCCTAATCCTATTAACACTCTTCCCCATGTCACATTTCCCAAAACCCTTCACCAATCACCTCAATCTCTCTTCCCATCATCCCACACTCCTCACCACTCACATCCATTCACTCTTCCCCATAAACCCCACCTACCTTTGAGAAGAGGATGGGAAGTCCTAACCAATCCCATGCAACAAGTCATAATCTTAATGGTTCAAGAGTTCTATGCCAATGCATGGATCACTAGGAACCATGATCAAAGTATGAACCCGAGTCCAAAGAATTATCTCACAATGGTTCGGGGGAAATACTTAGATTTTAGTTCGGAGAATGTAAGGTTGGCGTTCAACTTGCCCATGATGCAAGAAGATGTACGCCCCTACACTAGAAGGGTCAACTTTAATCAAAGGTTGGACCAAGTCCTTATGGACATATGTGTGGAAGGATCTCAATGGAAAAGAGACTCCAAAGGCAAGCCAGTCCAACTAAGAAGACTGGACCTCAAGCCGTGGCTAGAGGATGGTTGGAGTTCATTCAATGCTCCATCATTCCCACTAGCAACCGATCTGAAGTTACTGTGGATCGGGCCATCATGATTCATAGCATCATGATTGGAGAGGAAGTAGAAGTTCATGAAGTCATCTCCAATGAATTCTACAAAATAGCCAAAAAGCCCTCCACCATGGCAAGGCTAGCTTTTCCTCACCTTATTTGCCATCTATGTTACTCAGCTGGAGTTATCATAGAAGGAGACATCTCCATTGAAGAGGATAAGCCCATCACCAAGAAGAGGATGGAGCAAGCAAGAGAGACCCTCCACGGTTCTCAAGAGATGCATGAGGAAGCTCATCATCAAGAAATCCCTGAGATGCCTCAAGGGATGCACTTTCCTCCCAACAACTATTGGGAACAACTCAACACTTCCTTAGAAGATTTAAGCCACAATGTGGAACAATTAAGGGTGGAACATCATGAGCACTCCATCATTCTCCATGAAATAAGAGAAGATCAAAGAGCAATGAGAGAGGAGCAACAAAAGCAAGGAAGGGACATAGAAGAGCTTAAGGACATTGTTGGTCCTTCAAGAAGAAGACGCCACTAAGGTGGATTCATTCCTTGTTCTTATTTCTTTCTGTTTTTCAGTTTCTATGTTATGTTTATCTATATTTTGTGTCTCTACTTCATGATCATTAGTATGTTGTAACCATGTCTTAAAGCTATGAATAAAATCCATTAATCCTTCACCTCTCTTAAATGAAATATGCTTTAATTCAAAAGAACAAGAAGTACATGAATTTCGAATTAATCCTTGAATTTAGTTTAATTATATTGATGTGGTGACAATACTTTTTGTTTTCTGAATGAATGCTTGAACAGTGCATATTTTTTATCTTGTTGTTTATGAATGTTAAAATTGTTGGCTCTTGAAAGAATGATGAACAAAGAGAATGTTATTGACAATCTGAAAAATCATGAAAATTGATTCTTGAAGCAAGAAAAAGCAAAAGCTTTCAAAAAAAAAAAAAGAGGTGGCGAAAAAAAATAGAAAGAAAAAGAAAAAGCAAGCAGAAAAAGCCAATAGCCCTTAAAACCAAAAGGCAAGGGTAAAAAGGATCCAAAGCAAAAGAGTGTGCTTAAGAGCTCTGGACACCACTAACTGGGGACTCTAGCAAAGCTGAGTCACAATCTGAAAAGGTTCACCCAGTCATGTGTCTGTGGCATTTATGTATCCGGTGTAATACTGGAAAACAAAATGCTTAGGGCCACGGCCAAGACTCATAAGTAGCTGTGTTCAAGAATCAACATGCTTAACTAGGAAAGTCAATAACACTATCCAAAATTCTAAGTTCCTAAAGAAGCCAATCATTCTAAACTTCAAAGGAAAAAATGGGATGCCAAAACTGTTCAGAAGCAAAAAGCTACAAGTCCCGCTCATCTAATTAGAATTAATATTCATTGATACTTTGGAATTTATAGTATATTCTCTTCTTTTTATCCTAATTGATTTTCAGTTGCTTGGGGACAAGCAACAATTTAAGTTTGGTGTTGTGATGAGCGGATAATTTATACGCTTTTTGGCATTGTTTTTAGTAGTTTTTAGTAAGTTCAAGCTACTTTTAGGGATGTTTTCATTAGTTTTTATGTTAAATTCATATTCTGGACTTTACTATGAGTTTGTGTGTTTTTCTATAATTTCAGGTAATTTCTGGCTGAAATTGAGGGACTTGAGCAAAACTCTGAAAAAGGCTGACAAAAAGACTGCTGATGCTGTTGGAATCTGACCTCCTGCACTCAAAATGGATTTTCTGGAGCTGAAAACTCCAAATGGCGCGCTCTCAATGGCGTTGGAAAGTAGACATCTAGAGCTTTCCAGCAATATATAATAGTTCATACTTTATTCGGAAATTGACGACGTAAAGTGGCGCTCAACGCCAAGTACATGCTGCTGTCTGGAGTTAAACGCCAGAAACACGTCATAAACCGGAGTTGAACGCCAGAAACACGCTATAACTCGGCGTTCAACTCCAGGAAAAGCCTCAGCTCGTGGATAGAATCAAGCTCAGCCCAAGCATACACCAAGTGGGCCCCGAAAGTGGATTTATGCATCAATTACTTACTCATGTAAACCCTAGTAGCTAGTCTAAATATATATGGACTTTTAACTATTGTATTAGACGTCTTTTGACCACGTTTCATCTTTGGTCTCAGTTTTGTTTTATTCTTCATCTTAAGAGGCTATTGATCACGTTTTAGGGCTGGCCATTCGGCCATGCCTGAACCTTTCACTTATGTATTTTCAACGGTGGAGTTCTGCACACCATAGATTAAGGTGTGGAGCTCTGCTGTACCTCAAATTTCAATACAATTACCATTACTTTCTATTCAATTCTCTTTTATTCTTATTCCAAGATATACGTTGCACTTCAACTTGATGAATATGATGATCCGTGACACTCATCATCAATCTCACCTATGAACGCGCGTGACTGACAACCACTTCCGTTCTACCTTAGGCCGGGCGCATATCTCTTAGATTCCCCAACAGAATCTTCGTGGTATAAGCTAGATGGATGGCGGCATTCATGGGGATCCGAAAAGTCTAACCTTGTCTGTGGTATTCCGAGTAGGATTCCGGTATTGAATGATTGTGACGAGCTTCAAACTCCTGAAGGCTGGGCGTTAGTGACAGACGCAAAAGAATCAAGGGATTCTATTCCAACCTGATTGAGAACTGACAGATCATTAGTCGTGCTGTGACAGAGCATTTGGACCATTTTCACTGAGAGGATGGGATGTAGCCATCGACAAGGGTGATGCCTCTAGACGATTAGCCATGCAGTGAAGCGCATGGACCATTTTCCCAAGAGGATGAAAAGTAGCCATTGACGACGGTGA
>QBTX01002201.1:0-23753 GCA_003063285.2 Arachis monticola
AAAAAAGAAAAAAAGAAAAGGGATTTCGAAAATATTTTTTGAAAAGGAGTTAGTAATTTCGAAAATTAAAGATGAATTAAAATTAAAATTAAAATTTGAAAAATGTTAATTAAAAATAATTTTTTTTTTGAAAAAGGGGTGAGATATTTTTGAAAATTAGAGAGGGAAAAGTAGTTAGGTGGTTTTGAAAAGAAAGAAACAAACAAAAAGTAAAATAGTTAGTTGCAAAAAGATATTAAAATCAAATTTGAAAAGATAAGAGATAAGAAGTTATATAGATATTTTGAAATCAAATTTTTGAAAAAGATAAGATAAAAAAGATGAAAAAAAAAAAAAAAAAAAAAAAGATATTTTAAAAAAGATTTAATTTTTTTAAAATGACTTAACTAACAAGAAACTACAAGATAAGATTCTAGAATTTAAAGATGAACCTTTCTTAACAAGAAAGTAACAAACTTCAAATTTTTGAACCAATCACATTAATTGTTAGCTAATTTTCGAAAATATGATATAAAAAAAAAGAAAAATTTTTGAAAATATTTTAAAAAAAATTTTGAAATTTTCGAAAAAAAGAAAAAACAAAGATAAAATTGAAAAGATTGGATTTTTGAAAAAGATTTTAAAAAGATACGATTTTTTAAAATTGAAAATTTGACTTTCTTGTGAGAAACAACTAATTTTAAAAATTTTTGACCAAGTCAACTCAAAATTTTGAAAAATTTGGAGGGAAATAAGGAAAAGATTATATTTTTTATTTTTGAATTTTTAATATGAGAGAGAAAAACACAAAACTGACCCAAACTTAAAAATTTCGGATCAAAACACATGATGCATGCAAGAACACTATGAATGTCAAGATGAACACCAAGAACACTTTGAAGTCATGATGAACATCAAAAAAAAATTTTTGAAAAATTTTTGATGCAAAGAAAACATGCAAGACATCAAACTTAGAAATCTTTAATGCATGGATACTAAGAAACAAAAAATGCATATGAAAAACGATAAACAACACAAAACAAGAAAACATCAAGATCAAACAAGAGGACTTATCAAGAACAACTTGAAGATCATGAAGAACACTATGAATGCATGGAATTTTCGAAAAAATGCAAGAAAAATTTTTTTAAAGCATGCAATTGACACCAAACTTAAAATTGACTCAAAACTCAAACAAGAAACACAATATTTTTTATTTTTTTATTTTTATGATGTTCTAATTTTTTTTAGATTTTTATTATTTTTTTCGAAAATATTTTTGGGAAAAACGAAAAAGAAAAGAAAAATTTTGAAAAAGATTTTTGAAAAGAAAATTACCTAATCTGAGCAACAAGATGAACCGTTAGTTGTCCATACTCGAAAACAATCCCCGGCAACGGCGCCAAAAACTTGGTGGACGAAATTGTGATTGCCCTCTTTGTATTTTCATGAGATTTATTTAATGGCTCTTTGCATATGTGATCACGACTACGTTCAACTTAACCAGCAAGTGTACTGGTCATCCAAGTAATACCTTACGTGAGTAAGGGTCGATCCCACAGAGATTGTTGGTATGAAGCAAGCTATGGTCACCTTGTAAATCTCAGTTAGGTAGATTATTGGTTTAAATTTGATTAATGGAATAAATAGAAAATAAAAGGGGGAATAGAAATACTTATGTAAATCAATAGTGAAAATTTCAGATAGGCGTATGGAGATGCTGTGCTCCTCTCGTATCTCTACTTTCTCATTACATTCATCCAATCCTTCTTACTCCTTTCCATGGCAAGCTGTATGTAGGGCATCACCGTTGTCAATGGCTACATCCCATCCTCTCAGTGAAAACGTTCCTATGCTCTGTCACAGCACGGCTAATCATCTGTCGGTTCTCAATCAGGTTGGAATAGAATCCCTTGATTCTTTTGCGCTTGTCACACGCCCAGCCCTTCAGTTGTTTTAAGCTCGTCACAGTCATTCAATACCGGAATCCTACTCGGAATACCACAGACAAGGTTAGACTTTCCGGATTCCCGGGATCCTACTCGGAATACCACAGACAAGGTTAGACTTTTCGGATCCCCATGAAAGCCGCCATCTATCTAGTTTATACCACGAAGATTCTGTTGGGGAATCTAAGAGATATGCGCCCGGCCTAAAGTAGAACGGAAGTGGTTGTCAGTCACGCGCGTTCATAGGTGAGAATGATGATGAGTGTCACGGATCATCACATTCATCAAGGTGTTGTGCAACGTATATCTTGGAATAAGAATAAAAGAGAATTGAATACAAAGTAATAGTAATTGTATTGAAACTTGAGGTACAGCAGAGCTCCACACCCTTAATCTATGGTGTGTAAAAACTCCACTGTTGAAAATATATAAGTGAAAGGTCAGGCATGGCCGAATGGCCAGCCCCCCTGGTCAATGGATCAAGGACTAGGCGTCCAGAGATATCTAATACACTAGTAAAAAGTCCTATTTATAATAAACTAGCTACTAGGGTTTACATGAGAAAGTAATTGATGCATAAATCCACTTCCGGGGCCCACTTGGTGTATGTTTGGGCTGAGCTTGGTCTATCCACGAGAGCTGAGACTTTTATTGGAGTTGAACTCCAACGGATCATGACGTGTTTTCTGGCGTTTAACTCCAGACAGCAGCATGTACTTGGCGTTAAACGCCAAGTTACGTCATTAATTTCCGAATAAAGTATGAACTATTATATATTGCCAGAAAGCACTGGATGTCTACTTTCCAACGCCATTGAGAGCGCGCCAATTAGAGTTCTGTAACTCTAGAAAATCCATTTCGAGTGCAGGGAGGTCAGATTCCAACAGCATCAGCAGTCCTTTTGTCAGCCTTTTTTAGAGTTTTGCTCAAGTCCCTCAATTTCAGCCAGAAATTACCTGAAATCACAGAAAAACACGCAAACTCATAGTAAAGTCCAGAAATGTGAATTTAACATAAAAACTAATGAAAACATCCCTAAAAGTAGCTTGAACTTACTAAAAACTACCTAAAAACAATGCCAAAAAGCGTATAAATTATCCGCTCATCAGTGTTATCATGGCGTTAAATGCCCATAAGTTATCCATTATGGCGTTTAACGCCCACTTGGCTACCTCCTAGGGCGTTAAACGCCCAGCCAGGTACCCTGGCTGGCATTTAAACGCTAGAAATCCTTCCTTACTGGGCATTTTGAACGCCCAGCTTTTTCTCTGTGATTCCTCTATTGTATGTTCTGAATCTTCAATTCTCTGTATTATTAACTTGAAAAGACATAATTTTGAATCTTTTTGAATTTTTAATGATGAGAGAGAAAAACAACAGAATGAAATAAAACATGAAAAAGTAAGATCAAAACAAGGAATGCATGCAAGAACAATTTGAATGTCAAGATGAACACAAAGAAAACTTTGAAGATCATGATGAACATCAAGAATGCACATGAGAAACAACAAAAGACACAAAACAAGAGAATTTAAAGCTCAGACAAAGAAAATCATCAAGAACAACTTGAAGATCCATAAAGAACACAATGCATATATTTTCGAAAAATGCAAGAAAAATAAAAACATGCAATTGACACCAAACTTGAAATTTGACACTAGACTCAAACAAGAAGCACAAATTATTTTTGATTTTATGATTTTATAATTTTTTTTCTTGTATTTATTAGTTTTTTTATAATTTTTTTCGAAAATTATTTTTGGAAAAGAAAATAAGAAACTCAAAATTTTTAATAAGAATTCCAGGGATCATGCAATGTTAGTCTAAAGCTTCAGTCTAAAAAGATTAGACATGACTAACCAAGCTTCAGCAGGACATTACATACAACAGCCAAATTGATGGGAATCAACTAGCTCCTGTGATGATAAAAATATCATCTGAAACTCTAGAATTCATTCTTAGAAATTCTGAAGAACAAAATAAAAAGAAAAATACCTAATCTAAGCAACAAGATGAACTGTCAGTTGTCCAAACTCGAACAATCCCCGACAACGGCGCCAAAAACTTGGTACAGGGAATCGTGATTCTCACTTTTTCATAACTCCGTACAGCTGACTAGCAAGTGCACTGGGTCATCCAAGTAATACCTAACGTCAGTAAGGGTCGGTCCCACAGAGATTGTCGGCTTGAAGCAAGCTATGGTCATCTTGTAAATCTCAGTCAGACAGATTCAAATGGTTATGGGGTTTTGATAATTGAAAGATGAATGAGATATAAAATAGATAGAGATACTTATGTAATTCATTGGTGGGAATTTCAGATAAGCGTATGGAGATGCTTTGTTCCTCCTGAATCTCTGCTTTCCTACTGCCTTCATCCAGTCATGCGTACTCCTTTCCATGGCAAGCTGTATGTTTGAGGATCACCGTTGTCAATGGCTACCGTCTGTCCTCTCAGTGAAAATGGTCCGGCTACAGGTTACGTAGGGCTAATCATCTGTCGGTTCTCGATCGTGCCAGAATAAGATCCATTGATCCTTTTGCACATTGTCACTGTGCCCAACAGTCACAAGTTTAAAGCGCGTCATAGTCATCCCATCCCAGATCCTACTTGGAATACCACAGACAAGGTTTAGACTTTCCGGATCTCAAGAATGTTGCCAATTGATTCTAGGTTATACCATGAAGACTCTGATCTCATAGAATGGAAGGCTCTGTTGTCAGGAGAGGCAACCATGCGTCGTGGACCAGGATGCCAAGAGATATACATTCAATATTATGTAGAATTTAGTGAGTTTTATCAATATTTTTCACACTTATTCATATGAATTGAATATTTTTGTGATTCCTTCCTAATTGTGCTTCATAGTTTAAAACATGCTTCTTTAACTTTAAAAATGCTAAGTTTTAATCCTCTCCTATTACCATTCGATGATGTGACATGTTTGTTAAGTGGATTCAGGATCTATAGGAAAAGAATGGTTTAGAAGATGGAAGGAACATGAAGAATAAAGCTTTGGAGAAGTTGGAACCGGCGCGAATGCGTGAATGACAAGTACGTGTGGCCTAGTGCAGCTGTGACTAATGCGTACGCTTAACTGACGTGTACACGTGGCTTACAGAGTTCATTTGAGCGCACGTGTGACATCCATCACGTGACTCATTAATGGAAAATATTGCTGGTAATTTCTGAAAGGCTCCAGGCCCAAATCCAACTTGATTCTGAATAAAAAAAGCCCAAGAATTGATGGGAGAAGGGGGAATCAATTATACACAACATACACATAATTTTAGCTAGTTTTTTGTTCTTGTTTCTTGAGGGAGAAACTCTTACTTCTCTCTAGGTTTTAGTTTGTTTTGATCATCCTTTTTTGAATTTCTGAATTGGGTCTTGATAATTCTAGTTTTATTTACTTAGTCTTAGTTCTCTAGTTATAATTTGTTTAGATCTTGTGTTAGAATTGGGTTTTCTTATTATTTTCCCTTTTTCTTCTCATTTTATGAACTTTGTCGATTTTGAATTTCTATTAGTGCATTGATGCTCTCTATGATTTATAGTGTTACTTGAGTTGTTTTCTATTGATAATTGTTAGCGAGTAATTGTAATTTCTAGTTAATTTTGCAAATTAGATATGTCTTTAGTTAGTGCCTATCATGTGTTTGATGAAATATTTTCATTTTTTATTGAGTAGTTTTCTATACTCTTGGCCTAGGCTAAGGGAATTGGGTGACCTTGAGTTATTAGGTCTAATTGAATTGGTGATTTGAGAACCCTTGTTAGTCAAATTGATACCCATTGACACTAATCTACTACTAAGCCAATTAGTAGTTATATTGGGACTTATGAGTTGAAGTTGATCAAGCCTATTTGACATACTTCACTTGTAGAAGTAGACTTGATGGGCGTGGTTCCTCATAATCGTCAATATATGGTTGTTAGACAAGGATGGCGATCCCAATTCCAATGCCTTAACCAAGAGTCCTTTTTATAATTCATATTTGAAACCCAAAAATCCAGATTACTTGACTCTTATTATAGTTAGTTTAGTTGTTTGGTGCACGAAATTGTGATCATCAATGGTGCCATCAACATGGTACGCTCAATTGTAATCTCAACTCTTTATCACAACTTCGCACAACTAACCAGCAAGTGCACTGGGTCGTCCAAGTAATAAACCTTATGCGAGTAAGGGTCGATCCCACGGAGATTGTTGGCATGAAGCAAGCTATGGTCATCTTGTAAATCTCAGTTAGGCAGATTCAAATGGTTATGGAGGATTAATGATTAAAAGATAAATAAATCATAAAATAAAGATAGAGATACTTATGTAACTCATTGGTGAGAATTTCAGATAAGCGTATGGAGATGCTTTGTCCCTTCCGTCTCTCTGCTTTCTTACTATCTTCATCCAACTTTCTTACTCATTTCCATGGCAAGCTGTATGTTGGGCATCACCGTTGTCAATGGCTACAGTCCCGTCCTCTCAGTGAAAATGTTCAACGTGCTCTATCACAGCATGGCTAATCAGCTGTCGGTTCTCGATCATGTCGGAATAGAATCTAGTGATTCTTTTGCGTCTGTCACTAACGCCCCACAATCGCGAGTTTGAAACTCGTCACAGTCATTCAATCCTTGAATCCTACTCAGAATACCACAGACAAGGTTTAGACCTTCCGGATTCTCTTGAATGCCGCTATCAATTCTAGCTTATACCACAAAGATTCTGATTAAGGGATCCAAGAGATATCCACTCAATCTAAGGTAGAACGGAGGTGGTTGTCAGGCACACGTTCATAGGTGAGAATGATGATGAGTGTCACAAATCATCACATTCATCAAGTTGAGGAACAAGTGATATCTTAGAACAAGAATAAGCCGAATTGAATAGAAGAACAATAGTAATTGCATTGATACTCGAGGTACAGCAGAGCTCCACACCTTAATCTATGGTGTGTAGAAACTCCACCGTTGAAAATACATAAGAACAAAGTCTAGGCATGGCCGAATGGCCAGCCTCCCAAAGAGGGTTCAATCATCAAAACATGATCAAAGGGCCCTTAATACAATAGCAAAATGTCTTATTTGTGGAGAACTAGTAGCTTAGGGTTTACAAATATGAGTAAATGACATAAAAATCCACCTCCGGGCCCACTTGGTGTGTTCTTGGGCTGAGCATTGAAGCTTTCATGTGTAGAGACATTTCTTGGAGTTAAACGCCAGCTTTTGTGCCAGTTTGGGCGTTTAACTCCCACTTCTGTGCCAGTTCCGGTGTTTAACGCCGGGAATTCTTGAGCTGATTTGGAACGCCGGTTTGGGTCATCAAATATCAGGCAAAGTATGGACTATTATATATTGCTGGAAAGCTCAGGATGTCTACTTTCCAACGCAGTTAAACGCGCCATTTGGGCTTCTGTAGCTCCAAAAATCCACTTCGAGTTCAGGGAGGTTAGAATCCAACAGCATCTGCAGTCCTTTTCAGCCTCTGAATCAGATTTTTGCTCAAGTCCCTCAATTTCAGCCAGAAAATACTTGAAATCACAGAAAAACACACAAACTCATAGTAAGGTCTAGAAAAGTGAATTTTAACTAAAAACTAATAAAAATATAATAAAAACTAACTAGAACATACTAAAAACACCCTAAAAATAAAAGCGTATAAATTATCCGCTCATCACAACACCAAACATAAATTGTTGCTTGTCCCCAAGCAACTGAAAATCAAATAGGATAAAAAGAAGAGAATATACTATAAATTCCAAATTATCAATGAAACTTAGCTCCAATTAGATGAGCGGGACTAGTAGCTTTTTGCCTCTGAACAGTTTTGGCATCTCACTTCATCCTTTGAGGTTCAGAATGATTGGCATCTATAGGAACTCAGAATTCTAGAACACAGCTACTTTATGAGTCTTGGCCGTGGCCCAAAGCACTCTATTTTCCAGTATTACCACCGGATACATCCATGCCATAGACACATAACTGGGTGAACCTTTTCAGATTGTGACTCAGCTTTGCTAGAGTCCCCAATTAGAGGTGTCCAGGGTTCTTAAGCACACTCTTTTTGCTTTGGATCACGACTTTAACTGCTATGTCTCAAGTTTTCACTTGACACCTTCACGCCACAAGCACATGGTTAGGGACAGCTTGGTTTAGCCGCTTAGGCCAGGATATTTTTCCTGTGGGCCCTCCTATCCACTGATGCTCAAAACCTTGGATCCTTTTTATTTTTACCCTTGCCTTTTGGTTTAAAGGGCTATTGGCTTTTTCTGCTTGCTCTTTCTTTTTCTTTCTCTCTTTTTTTTCTTCGCATATACTCTCTTTTTTCTATGCAAGCTTTTCACTGCTTTTTCTTGCTTCAAGAATCAATTTGAAGATTTTTCAGATCCTCAGTAACATTTTTCCTTTTCCATCATTCTTTCAAGAGCCAACAATTTTAACATTCATGAACAACAAATTCAAAAGACATATGCACTATTCAAGCATACATTCAGAAAACAAAAGTTATTGTCACAACATCAAATAACTAAACCAGTTTCAAGGATGAATTTGAAATCATGTACTTCTTGTTCTTTTGTAATTAAAACATTTTTCATTTAAGAAAGGTGATGGATTCATAGGACATTCATAACTTTAAGGCATAGATACTAAGACACTAATGATCATAAGACACAAACATAGATAAACATAAGCATAAAAATTCGAAAAACAAAAAAATAAAGAACAAGGAGATTAAAGAACGGGTCCACCTTAGTGATGGTGGCTTGTTCTTCCTCTTGAAGATCTTATGGAGTGCTTGAGCTCCTCAATGTCTCTTCCTTGCCTTTGTTGCTCCTCTCTCATGATTCTTTTATCTTCTCTAATTTTATGGAGGAGGATGGAATGTTCTTGGTGCTCCATGATGAGCGGATAATTTATATGCTTTTTGGCATTGTTTTTAGTATGTTTTTAGTTTGTTTTAGTTAGTTTTTATTATATTTTTATTAGTTTAGTTAAAATTCACATTTCTGGACTTTACTATGAGTTTGTGTGTTTTTCTATGATTTCAGGTATTTTTGGCTGAAATTGAGGGATCTGAGCAAAAATCTGATTCAGAAGCTGAAAAGGACTGCAGATGCTGTTGGATTCTGATCTCCCTGCACTCAAAGTGGATTTTCTGGAGCTACAGAAACCCAATTGGTGCGCTCTCAATTGCGTTGGAAAGTAGACATCCTGGGCTTTCTAGTAATGTTTAATAGTTCATACTTTGCCTGAGATTTGATGGCCCAAACCGGCGTTCCAAATCAGCTCAAAACTGCCCGGTGTTAAACGCCGGAACTGGCATAGAATGGAGTTAAACGTCTAAACTGGCACAAAAGCTGGCGTTTAACTCCAAGAAAAGTCTCTACACATGAAAGCTTCAATGCTCAGACCAAGCACACACCAGATGGGCCCCGAAGTGGATTTTTATGTCATTTACTCATTTCTGTAAACCCTAGGCTACTAGTTCTCTACAAATAGGACCTTTTGCTATTCTATTTTGATCTTTCAATCTTAGAAACCTTTGGATCATGTTTTTATGATTGAACCATCTTTGGGAGGCTGGCCATTCGGCCATGCCTAGACCTTGTTCTTATGTATTTTTAACGGTGGAGTTTCTACACACCATAGATTAAGGTGTGTGGAGCTCTGCTGTACCTCGAGTATCAATGCAATTACTATTGTTCTTCTATTCAATTCGGCTTATTCTTGTTCTAAGATATCATTGTTCCAACTTGATGAATGTGATGATTCGTGACACTCATCATCATTCTCACCTATGAACGTGTGCCTGACAACCACCTCCGTTCTACCTTAGATTGAGTGGATATCTCTTGGATTCCTTAATCGGAATTTTCGTGGTATAATCTAGAATTGATGGCGGCATTCAAGAAAATCCGGAAGGTCTAAACCTTGTCTGTGGTATTCTGAGTAGGATTCAATGATTGAATGACTGTGACTAGCTTCAAACTCCTGAAGGCTGGGCGTTAGTGACAGACGCAAAAGAATCACTGGATTCTATTCCAACCTGATTGAGACCTGACAGATGATTAGCCGTGCTGTGACAGAGCGCGTTGAACATTTTCACTGAGAGGACGGGACTGTAGCCATTGACAACGGTGATGCCCAACATACAACTTTCCATGGAAAGGAGTAAGAAGGATTGGATGAAGACAGTAGGAAAGCAGAGTGACGGAAGGGACAAAGCATCTCCATACGCTTATCTGAAATTCTCACCAATGAATTACATATGTATCTCTATCCTTATTTTATGCTTTATTCATAAATCATCCATAACCATTTGAATCTGCCTGACTGAGATTTACAAGATGACCATAGCTTGCTTCATACCAACAATCTCCGTGGGATCGACCCTTACTTGCGTAAGGTTATTACTTGGACGACCCAGTACACTTGCTGGTTAGTTGTGCGAAGTTGTGATAAAGAGTTGAGATTGCAATTGAGCGTACCATGTTGATGGCGCCATTGATAATCACAATTTTGTGCCACAAGTTTTTGGCGCCGTTGTCGGGGATTGTTTGAGTTTGGACAACTGACGGTTCATCTTGTTGCTTAGCTTAGGTATTTTTTCTTCAGAGTTCTTAAGAATGAATTCTAGTGTTTCAAGGTGATGTTCTTATCATCACCAAAGCTGATTGATTCTCATCAATTAGCCTCTTGAATGTACTGTCCTGCTGAAGCTTGGTAGCCATGTCTAATTTCTTTAGACTAAAAGCTTTAGCCTAACATTGCATGATTCCTGGCATTCTCATTAAGAATTTGAATCTTATTTTTTTTCACTTAATTTTTCGAAAAATCCAAAAAAACTTATAAAAATCTTAAAACCAAAAAAGTCTTTTTTGTTCCTTGTTGAGTCTAGTGTCTAATTTTAAGTTGGTGTCAATTGCATGTTTCTTTTCTTCTTGCATTTTCGAATTCTTTCATGTGTCTTAATTGATCTTCAAGTTGTTCTGCTATTTCTTGTTCTGATCTTTAAATTATCTTGTCTTGAGTGTTTGTGTTTTTCATATTGCATTCTCATTTTTGTTAGTGTCAGTAGTATACAAAACTTCTACGTTTGTTGTCTTGCATGCATTGTTTATTGATCTTAGTCTCCTTATTAAAAAAATCCCAAAAATTTTTTAATTTGTTATATTTTCAGTCAATCAATAATACAGAGGAATTGAAGATTCAGATATTTTTACAGCAGAGGAATTACAAGAAAAAGCTGGGCGTTCAAAACGACCAGCAAGGAAGGAAAACTGGCGTTTTTTAAACGCAGCCAGTGTTACCTGGCTGGGCGTTTGTTTAATGCCCAAAAAGGTAGTGTTTTGGGGTTAACACCAGAATGGATACCATTCTGGGCGTTTAACGCCAGGATGGCACAAGAGGGAAGATTATGTTTTTAATTCCATTTTTTTCAAGTTTTCAAAATTTTTTCAAAATCAAATTTTTTCAAATTCAAATTCTTTTAATCATATATTTTTCAAATCAATTTCTTTCCATTTTCAAAGATACTTGCTAACAATTCATGATTTGATTCAACATTTCAAGTATGTTGCCTTTTCTGTTGCGAAAGGTTTAATGTCTGAATCATATCCTTTCTTGTCGGGCAGGGTCATTAATTTCAAATTCAACTCTTTTTAAATAAATGTTTTTCAAATCATATCTTTTCAATCATATTTTTTTTTTTTTTTATTTTATGTAATTAATTTATGTAAAAAATTTCACATCTTTTTTCAAAAATAGTTTTCAATCATATCTTTTTAAGTTCTAATTTTCAAAATCTTTTTCCAAAAAATCACTTGTTTCTTTTCTGAGACAAATTGCATCAACATTCAATTTTTTCGTTAATTAATTGGTAAAATATATTTTTAATTATTTTTAATATTTTTCAAAAATTTCTTTCCCCTCTTCTCACATCCGGCTATTTATGGACTAACACGCCGCCGCAATGCACAATTTGAACTCTATCTTTCTTGATAAGTTCGAGTTCTTCTACCTTTCCTTCTATTTTTCTTTTCCTTTGACACCATGTGACGACATTGTGATCACTAAACCTTTCGCACAAACTAACCAGCAAGTGTTACTGGCGTCGTCCAAGGAATAAACCTTACGCGAGTAAGGGTCGATCCCACAGAGATTGGTGGTTATGAAGCCAGCTATGGTCACCTTGTAAATCTTACTCAGGCAAACTCAAATGGATATGGGGTGATATACGAATAATTAAAACATAAAGATAAAGCTAGAGATACTTATGTAATTCATTGGTGGGAATTCAGATAAGCTTCTGACGATGCTTGGTCCTTTTTCCGGGGGTGTCTCTCTGCTTTCCTACTGTCTTCATCCAAATCCTTCTGGCTCGTTTCATGGCCCAAGCTATATGCCCAGGGTTTCACCGTTTTCAGTGGCTACCTCCCATCCTCTCAGTGGAAATGTTCAACGCACCCTGTCACGGCTATCCATCTGTCGGTCTCAATCAGGTTGGAATAGAAACCAATGATTCTTTTGCGTCTGTCACTAATGCCCAGCCTTCAGGAGTTTTTCACAGTCATTCAATCCCAGGGCCCTACTCAGAATACCACAGACAGGGTTTAGTCTTTCCGGATTCTCTTGAATACCGCCATCAATCTAGCATATACCACGGAGATTTCCGGTTTTAACGAATCCAAGACAATCCACCCAATCTAAGGTCTTAGAACGGAGGTGGTTGTCAGTCAGCGTTCATAGGGGAGAATGTTGATCTCTTCATGAGAAATTTGGATGATTTCTCTATGATGAGTTATAGGTGTTTCCATAGATTCTCCCATGTTTATGTACTTAACCTCCGCCATGGCAGGGTTTTCAGGTTCATAAGCTTCTTCAGAAGCTGCCTCTTTAGTACTTTGAATGCATTTTGCCATCCATTCAGATTTTGAGAGATCATGTTGACCTGTGAGTCAACACTTTGTTCTGAACCAATATGGCATTCAGAGTGTCAAATTCAAGAACTCCTTTCCTCTGAGGCATCCAATTATTTTTTCACAGGAATCCTCTCAGAAGTGTACATGCATTGGTGGTTTTCAACCATGTCAATGAGTTCTTGAGCCCCTTCAGGCGTTTTCTTTATGTGAATAGATCCACCTGCAGAATGGTCTAATGACATTTTCGAAAATTCAGACAGGCCATAATAGAATATATCTAATATGGTCCATTCTGAAAACATGTCGGATGGACACTTTTTGGTCAGCTGCTTGTATCTTTTCCAAGCTTCATAGAGGGATTCACCATCTTTTTGTTTGAAGGTTTGAACATCCACTCTCAGCTTGCTCAGCTTTTGAGGAGGAAAGAATTCATCCAAGAAGGCAGTGACTAGCTTATCCCAGGAGTCCAGGCTATCCTTGGGTTGTGAATCCAACCATATTCTAGCCCTGTCTCTTACAGCAAAAGGGAAAAGCATGAGTCTGTAGACTTCAGGATCAACTCCATTCGTCTTTACAGTCTCACAGATCTGCAAGAACTCAGTTAAAAACTGATAAGGATCTTCAGATGGAAGTCCATAAAACTTGCAGTTTTGTTGCATTAAGGCAACTAGCTGAGGTTTCAGCTCAAAGTTGTTGGCTCCAATGGCAGGAATAGAGATGCTTCTTCCATCAAATTTGGATGTTGGCTTTGTGAAGTCACCAAGCATTCTCCTTGCATTATTATTATTTTCGGCTGCCATCTCCTTCTCTTGTTCTAATGTTTCTGAAAGGTTACCTTTGGATTGTTGTAATTTAGCTTTTCTTAATTCTCTCTTCAGAGTCCTTTCAGGTTCTAGATCAATTTCAACAAGAGTGCCTTTATCCTTGTTCCTGCTCTGCTCATATGAGAGAGGAAAACAAGAAAAGAAGAGGAATCCTCTATGTCACAGTATAGAGATTCCCTTTAGTAGAAGAAGAAAGGGGAGAAGAGTGAAGAAGAATGAATAGTCTGTATAAAGAGTAAGGATAAGGGAGGTGATAAGAGATGAAGAGAAGTGTTAGTAAATAAATAATTAAATAGAATAAAAAAGAGAGGGAGAATTTTCGAAAATAATTTTTGAAAAAGGGATTAGTAATTTTCGAAAATTAAAGATAAGATACGATTAAAATTAAAATTTAAAACAAAAAGAATTTTTGAAAAAGAGAGAAGTGTTTTCGAAAATTAGAGAGGGATAGGTAGTTAGTTGGTTTTGAAAAAGATAGGAAACAAACAAAAAGTTAGTTAGTTGATTGAAAAAGATATTAAAATCAAATTTGAAAAAGATAAGAAGATAAGAAGTTAGATAAGATATTTTGAAATCAAATTTTGAAAAAGATAAAATTTTTTTTTAAAAAAGATAAGATAAAAGATAAAAAGATTTAATTTAAAAATTTAAATTACTTACTTCACTAACAAGAAACTACAACATAAGATTCTAGAACTTAAAGATTGAACCTTTCTTAACAAGAAAGTAACAAATTTCAAATTTTTGAATCAATCACATTAATTGTTAGCTAATTTTCGAAAATATGATATAAAGATAAAGAAAAGATTTTGAAAAATATTTTGAAAAAGATTTTTGAAATTTTTGAAAAAGGGAAAAAAAAAAATGAAAAGATATAATTTTTGAAAAAGATTTTGAAAAGACAAGGTTTTTAAAATTGAAATTTTGACTTGACTTGTAAGAAACAACTAATTTTTAAAAATTTTTGACCAAGTCAACCCAAATTTTAAAATTTGGAGGGAAATAAGGAAAATATTTTTTTGAGAGAGAAAAACACAAACATGACCCAAACATGAAAATTTGGATCAAAACACATGATGCATGCAAGAACACTATGAATGTCAAGATGAACACCAAGAACACTTTGAAGATCATGATGAACACCAAGAACATTTTTTGAAAAATTTTTGATGCAAAGAAAACATGCAAGACACCAAACTTAGAAATCTTTAATGCATGGACTCTAACAAACGAAAAATGCACATGAAAAACAACAAACAACACAAAACAAGAAATCATCAAGATCAAACAAGAAGACTTGTCAAGAACAACTTGAAGATCATGAAGAACATTATGAATGCATGAGATTTTCGAAAAATGCAAGAAAAAATTTTTAAAGCATACAATTGACACCAAACTTAAAACATGACTCAAGACTCAAACAAGAAACACAAAATATTTTTGATTTTTATGATTTTATGATTTTTTTGTATTTTATAAAATTTTTCGAAAATAAAGTTGAAAAAAAACGAAAAATAAAAGAAAAATTCTGAAAAAAATTTTTTGAAAAGAAAATTACCTAATCTGAGCAACAAGATAAACCGTTAGTTGTTCATACTCGAACAATCCCCAGCAACGGCGCCAAAAACTTGGTGGACGAAATTGTGATCAAAGAGTTCCAGGCACTGTTAGAGAAGCTCACAACTCCAGTCAACTTAACCAGCAAGTGTACTGGGTCATCCAAGTAATACCTTACGTGAGTAAGGGTCGATCCCACAGAGATTGTTGCTATGAAGCAAGCTATGGTCACCTTGTAAATCTCAGTTAGGCGGATTAAATGATTTATGATGATTTCGAAAATTAACAATAAAAAGAAAATAAATAGGATAGAAATATTTATGTAAATCAATAGTGGGAATTTCAGATGGGCGTATGGAGATACTGTGCTCCTCTCGAATCTCTATTTTCTTATTACATTCATCCTCCTTCCTACTCCTTTCCATGGCAAGTTGTATTTAGGGCATCACCATCATCAATGGCTACTTTCAATCCTCTCGGGAAAATGGTCCTATGCGCTGTCACTGCACGGCTAATCGTTTGGAGGCATCACCCTTGTTGATGGCTACATCCCATCCTCTCAGTGAAAATGGTCCAAATGCTCTGTCACAGCACGGCTAATCATCTGTCGGTTCTCAATCAGGTTGGAGTAGAATCCATTGATTCTTTTGCGTTTGTCATCACGCCCAGCCTTCAGGAGTTTGAAGCTCGTCACAGTCATTCAATACCGAAATCCTACTCGGAATACCACAGACAAGGCTAGACTTTCCGGATTCTCGGGATCCTACTCGGAATACCACAGACAAGGTTAGACTTTCGGATCCCCATGAATGCCGCCATCTATCTAGCTTATACCACGAAGATTCTGTTGGGGAATCTAAGAGATATGCGCCCGGCCTAGAGTAGAACGGAAGTGGTTGTCAATCACGCGCATCCATAGGTGAGAATGATGATGAGTGTCACGGATCATCACATTCATCAAAGTGTTGTGCAACGTATATCTTGGAATAAGAATAAAAGAGAATTGAATGGAAAGTAATAGTAATTGTATTGAAACTTGAGGTACAACAGAGCTCCACACCCTTAATCTATGGTGTGCAGAAACTCCACTGTTGAAAATACATAAGTGAAAGGTTCAGGCATGGCCGAATGGCCAGCCCCCATGGTCTAAGGACTAGGCGTCCAGAGATGTCTAATGCACTAGTAAAAAGTCCTATTTATAATAAACTAGCTACTAGGGTTTACATGAGTAAGTAATTGATGCATAAATCCACTTCCGGGGCCCACTTGGTGTATGTTTGGGCTGAGCTTGGTCTATCCACCACGAGCTGAGGCTTCTCTTGGAGTTGAACGCCAAGTTATAACGTGTTTTGGGCGTTCAACTCCGGTTTGTGACGTGTTTCTGGCGTTTAACTCCAGACAGCAGCATGTACTTGGCGTTCAACGCCAAGTTACGCCGTCCATTTCTGAATAAAGTATGGACTATTATATATTGCTGGAAAGCTCTGGATGTCTACTTTCCAACGCCTTTGAGAGCGCGCCAATTGAAGTTATGTAGCTCTAGAAAATTTATTTCGAGTGCAGGGAGGTCAGATTCCAACAGCAATTCAGCAGTCCTTTTGTCAGCCTTTTTCAGAGTTTTGCTCAAGTCCCTCAATTTCAGCCAGAAAATACCTGAAATCATAGAAAAACACACAAACTCATAGTAAAGTCCAGAAATGTGAATTTAACATAAAAACTACTGAAAACATCCCTAAAAGTAGCTTGAACTTACTGAAAACTACCTAAAAACAATGGCAAAAAGCGTATAAATTATCCGCTCGTCACAACACAAACTTAAATTGTTGCTTGTCCCCAAGCAACTGAAAATCAATTAGGATAAAAAGAAGAGAATATACTATAAATTTCGAAATATCAATGAATATTAATTCTAATTACATGAGCGGGACTTGTAGCTTTTTGCTTCTGAACAGTTTTGGCATCTCACCTTTTCCTTTGAAGTTTAGAATGATTGGCTTCTCTAGGAACTTAGAATTTTGGATAGTGTTATGACTTTCCTAGTTAAGCATTTGATTCTTGAACACAGCTACTTATGAGTCTTGGCTGGCCCTAAGCATTTTGTTTTCTTAATCACTACGCCCAACAACGCGAGTTTGAAGCTCATCACATCCATTCAATCATTGAATCCTACTCAGAATACCACAGACAAGGTTTAGACTTTTCCAAATTCTTATGAATGCCGCCATAAATTCTAGCTTATACCACGAAGATTCTGATTAAGAAATCTAAGAGATATCATTCAATCTAATGTAGAACGGAGTGGTTTTCAGGCACACGTTCATGGATTAAGGAAGGTGATGAGTGTCCGGATCATCACCTTCTTCATAGTGAAGCGTGAATGAACATCTTAGATAGGAACAAGCATGTTTGAATGGAAAACATAAATAATTGCATTAATTCATCCAGACGCTGCAGAGCTCCTCACCCCCAACAATGGAGTTTAGAGACTCATGCTGTCAAAGATTATAAAATTCAGATCTAAAAATGTCATGAGATACGAAATAAATCTCTAAAAGTTGTTTAAATACTAAACTAGTAACCTAGGTTTATAGAAAATGAGTAAACTAAGATGGATAGTGCAGAAATCCACTTCTGGGGCCCACTTGGTGTGTGCTGGGGCTGAGACTTAAGCTTCTCACATGCCTGGGCTATTTCTAGAGTTGAACGCCAGGTTGTAACTTGTTTCTGGCGTTGAACTCCAACTTGCAACCTGTTTCTGGCGCTGAACGCGAAACTGCAACATGGAACTGGTGTTGAACACCAGTTTACGTTGTCTATCTTCGCACAAAGTATGGACTATTATATATTGTTGGAAAGCCCTGGATGTCTACTTTCCAACCGTCAATTGGACTCCAGTAGCTCCAAAAAAGTCCATTCCGAGTGTAGGGAGTTCAGAATCCAACAGCATCAGCAGTCATTATTCAGCCTAAATCAGATTTTTGCTCAGCTCCCTCAATTTCAGCCAGAAAATACCTGAAATTACAGAAAAATACACAAACTCAAGTAAAGTCCAGAAATATGAATGTTGCCTAAAAACTAATAAAATTATACTAAAAACTAACTAGAATATAGTAAAATCTACATGAATTACCCCCAAAAAGCGTATAAAATATCTGCTCATCAAAACACAAAAAAAAAAAATTTTTTGTCTCCAAGCGACTAGATAAATAAAATAGGATAAAAGAAATTAAGAAACAATAATATCTCAGAGTTTCAAGTGAAGCTCAGATTCTAATTAGATGAGCGGGGCTAGTAGCTTTTTGCTTCTGAACAGTTTCGGCATCTCACTTTATCCTTTGAAGTTCAGAATGATTGGCATCCATAGGAACTCAGAATTCAGATAGTATTATTGATTCTCCTAGTTTAGTATGTTGATTCTCGAACACAGTTACTTTATGAGTCTTGGCCGTGGCCCTAAGCACTTGTTTTCCAGTATTACCACCGGATACATACATGCCATAGACACATAACTGGGTGAACCTTTTCAGATTGTGACTTAGCTTTGCTAGAGTCCCCAATTAGAGGTGTCCAGAGTTCTTAAGCACACTCTTTTGCTTTGGATCACGACTTTAACCACTCAGTCTTAAGCTTTTCACTTGGACCTGCATGCCACAAGCACGTGGTTAGGGACAGCTTGATTTAGCCGCTTAGGCTTAGATTTTTTCCATGGGCCCTCCTATCCATTGATGCTCAAAGCCTTGGATCCTTTTCACCCTTGCCTTTTGGTTTAAAGGGCTATTGGCTTTTTCTACTCTTTTGTTTTTTTTTTTCGCAAAATATTTTTTTTCATTTTTTTCTTTCGCAAGCTTGTTTTTCACTGCTTTTTCTTGCTTCAAGAATCAATTTAATGATTTTTCAGATCATCAATAACATTTCTCTTGTTCATCATTGTTTCAGGAGCCAACAATTTTAACATTCATAAAATTCAATATCCAAAAATATGCACTGTTCAGGTATTCATTCAGAAGACAAAAAGTATTGCCACCACATATAAATAATTAGAATTTTTCTTATTAAAAACTCGAAAAAATATTGCCTCTTTATTCTAAAAATCTACTATTTTATTCATGTTTGATGATGATGAGAAAAATAAATCATAGCTTGATTGGAGATAAAATCAAAATAGATATACTAATTACTACTACTCATATATAATTTCTAAGGTAAATTCCTATAAGAACAACTATCACAGAGTTAAGGCTAAGATCAGGACTCAACAACCTTTATTTTGGGGGGTAGATGCTCCTTTAATCTGTGGGGTGCTTGGTCCTTCAAGAGACAGCTTCTGGCGCTTCAGCTCCTATATCTCCAGATATTCGTCTTCTTTCAGATCTAATTTAACTTCCGGGATCACTGATCTCAGACCCATTATTTTGTGGTACTGGTCTACATGTTCTTTGGTTAAGAATTTCTCTTGATTCCAAAGTGGTTTTGGAATATTCTCTTTCTTGCCTCTTAAAGTGGTTTGTTTTCCCTTAGGTGCCATGATCTTGATGAGTTTTAGCTCATTGATCACGGAAGAACACACCAAACTTAGAGGTTCGCGTGTCCTCAAGCAAAAAGAAAGGAAGGAGAGGAATAGAAGGTGAGGCAATTTCAAAAATTCAAAAATATGATGAGATTTTGAGAAAATTTGAGATGAATTTGAAAAGATAATTGAGTTAAAAAAAATTTTTTTTGAGAAGAAGTTGGATGGGATTTGAAAAGGATTGTGTTTATGAATTCAGATACATTTGATATTTTTGAAAAAGCGATTTTAGAAATTATGATTAAAATTTTTGGAATTGAAGGATGAGAGTTTGTAACATATTTATGCAAGAAATCATGAATTGAAATATGAAAATTGGAAAAATGTGAAGTAAAAACGAATTTACCTCATCCCCACAATCCTGGCATTAAACGCCCAAACGCTGCATGTTTTGGGCGTTTAACGCCCAATTGCAGCTTCTCCTGGGCGTTCAACACCCAGCTGTTGCTTCTAGCTGGCGTTGAACGCGAGGAACTCCTTTGTCACTGGCATTTTTCTGAACGCCCAGGATGCTGTAAATCTGGCGTTAAACGCCCAGAAGGTGCTTCTTTCAGGTGTCAATGCCCAGAAGATGCTTCTTTTTGGCGTTTAACGCCCAGATGGCTATTCTTACTGGCATTGAACGCGCAGTAGATGCTTCTTTTGGACATTCAATGCCCAAAACAACTTTTACTGGCTTTTTGGCACCAGTGAGCTTCCTTTTTGCTGTTTTATCCTCTAAATCCTTCTATAACTCTGTGAACTCAACCAATTGCTATTTTACCTTGAAGATAATTGAATAAACCTGTAAAAATCAATTAATTAACAAATAAGCTTTGTAAATGGCTGGGTTGCCTCCTAGAAAGTGCTTCTTTATTGTCTTTAGCTAGACTATTACTGAGCTTTAGTCAAGTCTCAGTTTTGAGCATTCTTGCTCAAAATTGCTTTCAAGATAATGTTTGACTCTCTGTCCATTAACAATGAACTTTTTGTTAGAATCATTATCCTGAAGCTCCACATATCCATATGGTGACACACTTGTAATCACATATGGACCTCTCCACCGGGATTTCAATTTCCCGGGGAATAATCTGAGCCTAGAATTAAATAGCAGAACTTTCTGCCCTGACTCAAAGACTCTGGATGATAATTTCTTATCATGCCATTTTTCTTCTTTCTCTTTGTAAATTTTTGCATTTTCGAAAGCATTGAGTCTGAATTCCTCTAGCTCATTTAACTGGAGCAATCGTTTTTCTCTAGCAAACTTGGCATCAAGGTTTAGGAATCTGGTTGCCTAATAGGCCTTGTGTTCCAGTTCCACTGGCAAGTGACAGGCCTTTCCATACACAAGCTGGTATGGAGAAGTTCCTATAGGTGTCTTGAATGCTGTTCTGTATGCCCACAGAGCATCATCCAAGCTTCTTGCCCAATCCCTTCTACGGTTAATCACAGTCCATTCTAGGATTCTTTTAAGTTCTCTATTAGAGACTTCAGCTTGCCCATTTGTCTGTGGATGATATGGAGTAGCTACCCTGTGGCTAACTCCATATCGAACCAAAGAGGAGTAAAGTTGTTTATTGTAGAAATGAGTGCCCCCATCACTAATTAGTACTCTAGGGATACCAAATCTGCTGAAGATATGTTTCTGGAGGAATTTCAGCACTGTTCTTATTATCATTAGTGGGTGTTGTAATAGCTTCCACCCATTTGGATACATAGTCCACTGCCACCAGAATGTAAGTATTTGAGTATGATGGTGGAAAAGGTTCCATGAAGTCAATACCCCATACATCAAATAACTCAATCTCCAAGATCCCTTGTTGAGGCATGGCATAACTGTGAGGCAGATTGCCAGATCTTTGGCAACTGTCACAATTAAGTACAAACACTCGGAGTCTTTATAGAGAGTAGGCCAGTAGAAGCCACATTGGAGGACTCTTGTAGCTGTTCGCTTACTTCCAAAATGTCCTCCACACTGTGATCCATGGCAGTGCCAGAGGATCTTCTGTGCTTCTTCTTTAGGTACACATTTACAGATTACTCCGTCTGCACATCTCTTGAAGAGATATGGTTCATCCCAAAGATAGTACTTTGCATCCGTGATCAATTTTTTTGTTTGCTACCTACTGTACTCTTTGGTATGAATCTCACTGCCTTGTAGTTTGCAATATCTGCAAACCATGGCACTTCCTGGATGGCAAAGAGGTGCTCATCTGGAAAGTTTTTAGAGATTTCAGTAAGAGGGAGGGACGCCCCTTCTACTGGTTCTATTCGGGACAGATGATCTGCTACTTGGTTCTCTGTCCCTTTTCTGTCTCTTATTTCTATATCAAATTCCTGCAGAAGCAACACCCATCTGATGAGTCTGGGTTTTGAATCCTGCTTTGTGACTAGATATTTAGGAGAAGCATGGTCAGTGTACACAATCACTTTTGATCCTACTAAATAAGATCTGAACTTGTCAATGACGTAAACCACTGCAAGTAACTCTTTTTCTGTGGTTGTGTAGTTCTTCTGTGCGTCATTTAAAATACGACTGGCATAGTAAATGACGTGTAGAAGCTTGTCATGCCTTTGTCCCAACACTGCACTAATGGCATGGTCACTGGCATCACACATCAGTTCAAATGGTAATGTCCAGTCTGGTGCAGAGATGATTGGTGTTGTGACCAGTTTAGCTTTTAGAGTCTCAAACGCCTGCAGACACTCCTTATCAAAGATAAATGGCGTGTCAGCAGCTAGCAGATTACGCAGAGATTTGGACAATTTTTGAAAAATCTTTTATAAACCTCCTATAGAATCCTGCATGCCCCAGAAAGCATCTGATTGCCTTAACATTAGCTGGTGGTGGTAATTTTTCAATTACCTCTACCTTAGCTTGATCCACCTCTATTCCCTTATTCGAAATTTTATGCCCAATGACAATTCCTTCAGTCACCATAAAGTGACATTTCTCCCAGTTTAAAACCAGGTTGGTCTCTTGGCATCTCTTTAGAACAAGTGCTAGATGGTCAAGACAGGAGCTGAATGAGTCTCCGAATACTGAAAAGTCACCCATGAAGACTTCTAGAAATTTTTCCACCATATCAGAGAAAATAGAGAGCATGTACCTTTGAAAGGTTGCAGGTGCATTGCACAGGCAAAATGGCATCCTTCTGTATGCAAAACTCCGGATGGACATGTGAATGCTGTTTTCTCTTGATCTTGGGGATCTACTGCAATTTGATTATAACCTGAATATCCATCCAGGAAGCAGTAGTATTCATGACCTGCTAGTCTTTCTAGCATCTGGTCTATGAATGGTAAAGGAAAATGATCCTTTCTGGTGGCTGTATTGAGCCTTCTATCATCAATACACATACGCCACCCTATAACTGTTCTTGTAGGAACCAGTTCATTTTTTAATATGAACCACTGTCATGCCACCTTTCTTATGGACGACTTGAACAGGGCGCACCCAGGGGCTATCAGAAATGGGATAAATAATCCCAGGCTCTAGTATTTTAGTGACCTCCTTCTGCACCACCTCCTTCATGGCTGGATTCAGTCGCCTTTGTGGTTGAACCACTGGCTTAGCGTCACCCTCTAATAGGATCTTGTGCATGCATCTGGCTAGGCTAACGCCCTTAAGATCACTGATGGACCATCCAAGAGCTGTCTTGTGTGTCCTTAGCACTTGAATTAATGCTTCCTCTTCCTGTGGCTCTAAGGTAGAGCTTATGATTACAGGAAAGGTATCACCTTCTCCCATAAATGCATATTTTTCAGGGATGGTGGTAATGGTTTGAGCTCGGGTTTGGGAGGTGATTGTCAGGCACACATTCATGGATTGAGGAAAGGTGATGATGAACGGATATTTTATACGCTTTGGGGGTAATTTCATGTAGATTTTAGCATGTTTTAGTTAATTTTTAGTAGAATATTATTAGTTTTTAGGCAAAAATCATATTTCTGGACTTTACTATGAGTTTGTGTGTTT
>QBTX01002202.1:0-23738 GCA_003063285.2 Arachis monticola
TAATGCCAGAAATTAAAATGGCAGAAAAGTAAATTGACTGAAGTAAATACAGGAATTGTAATAATGGAAAGGGAAAAAAGAATCCAAAAAATTAAATTGCAGAAAATAAAGAGATGGGTAAGAAAGATGGGGAGTTCATTGGGCTTCAGGAGGTGTGCATTCTCCGGATCAAATTCATTTTCATCTCTTCCTCAATCAATGCACTCCATTGATCTCCTTGGCAATCTTAAGTGATTGAATCACCAAATTTCTTGCAATTCAATCTCTCAAATTGATCAATAGCCATTCCTTGGTCAATTGCTCTGAGAAGAGATGAGAGTGTGGTCACTGATTATACCACATGCACTTCCCAAATCAAATGCTTTAGAGGTTATACCACATACCATCCACACTCAATTTTGTCCAGCATGAGAAAGAATTTCTAGCTAATCTCTTCATTCCTCTTTCAAGAGATCCAAGAGATCCAGGTTTGAACAGCTTCTTTCCAAGATAACTATCCAATGGATGAAATTGCGAAAGCTTTCAAGTAAAATCAAAAGGAAAAGATAGAAGAAGAATAAGAAAATTAGTATTAATCCAACAAATTACAACAGAGCTCCCTAACCCAATGAAAGGGGTTTAGTGTTCATAACTCTAGAAATCAAAATCAAAGATGGAGAATACATGATAAAGCTTAGAAGTGCCCAGGTAAATACAAAGAGGTAGTGTCTCTTTCTCTAGCTCCCCAAAAGCTCCTCTCTATGTTTCAAAACTACTCCTATAATATACTAAATTTCCTCAGCTTCTAGTTAGTTCTTCAAGTCTTAGGCCTTTGGATCTTTGAGCTTGAACAGTTCCTTTCTTCAATTGGGCTTGGCTACTGCAGAGAGAAAGTGTGAAGTGGGCAGAGACTTTTAGCTCAAGACGTTAGGGGTCTTTAACATTTAGTGAAAATACAAGTTCGAGAACTGTTAGTGACACTTAACATTGTCATTAACGTTGCCATGCACCCTTTGCCTCACGTTAAAGCTCACGTTAACTGGGTAACGTGGCTTTTAACTTTGCCTTGCTAGCCTTCGAGAACGTTAGTGACACTCAACTGTCACTACGTTCAAGTGTGCCCCTTCTTGCTTCACGTTAAAAGCTCACGTTAAACTAGGATAACGTAGGCTTCTAAGTGGCTTTTGCCAAACCTTGAGAACGTTAGTGACACAACATTGTCACTAACGTTCAGTGTGCCCCTAGGTCTCACGTTAGAGTCTCCACGTTGAACTGGTTAATGTGGCTTCTAACGTGGCCATTCTTAGCCATCCCAACGTTAGTGACAAGTTGAGTGTCACTTAATGTTGGCTCATTTTCTTCATTCCTCATCCCTTAGCATTCCCACTTAACCAATTACGGGAGCGTTTAACGTGGCTCCTTGGGGAGTTGTGTGGTTGCTCCAACGTTAGTTGGACAATGTTTGGCTGTCCCACTAGACCGTGTCGACAACTCTCCATCCTCTTACGTTAGCTCCCACGTTAACCTAAGTTAACGTTGGGAGTTAACGTGGTATTTAGCACGCTTAGGCCAACGTTAGGGACAATTTGAGTGTCACTAACGTTGGCTTTCGTTCCCCCTTCTAACGTTAGAGGCCACGTTTAATCTAGACGTTAACGTGGCTCTCTAACGTAGGCCATTGATGAGACAATTGCCAACGTTAGTGATAATGTTAAGGTCACTAACGTTGGCTCAAATCCTCTTCTCTACGTTAGAGTTTCACCATTAACTTGAGTTAACTTGGGACTCTTAACGTGGCATTGATGGCGTTTGAGATGTTATTGGCAAATCACTTTTCTGCGCTTAACTTTGCGACAATGTTTTACCCATTTCCTTGCATTCCTTTGTTCTAGGAATCAAGCAATAGAGTGCATCAAGGTTCTAGTCCACAGTACATGGTAATGCAATATACACATTTGTCATATTTAAAATTGTAAAAAAATGACTAGATGAAATAATGTAAAAATAGCAACAATGTATGCTTGGAATCAAGTCTGAGTGAATATTTGCCCAAACTAAACTTAGTTTGCTAAGAAAATGCATGAAATTACCTCAAAAACAGTAAAGAAAAGGTCATGGTGAAAATGGCAAAAAATCCCTCGGCATCATAACACCAAACTTAAAGCTTTGTTTCCCTAAGCAAGTACTGGAACAAGATAATAGGTGAATGGGGAATTCTCCAGAGAAATGAATCTTCTGGTGGAAGCATCATTACTGATTTTACTGGTGGTTTACATGCATGCAACTTATGTTCATTCCACTACTGGCTTTCAGACCTTAATCATGCTCCCTAAAATAAACCTCACTGTTGTTACATTACCCATGAGACCTGTATTTATTGATCCTTATTGTTATTTCACGGGCTTTTTGTGTTTTTAGGCAAGTCTTTTGTAAGGGGTGCAACTCTTTAGGATTAAGTCATTCAGCCAACACTCCCGAAACCAGTTGTTCAAGGTCGCTAGGTTTAGAATCCCCGAAGGACCTACATTACTCAAGTCTCTCCCCATCACATACACCCACAGGCATATAGTTTATTTATTTCCTTTCGCTTAAGACCTTAGTGTCCAGCACCACTCTTGGGGTTACTAAATGCTCCGTGGTGAGGGTTACTCTTGATAGTGGATTTCGGTTGGATAATCCCGAGTTAGTTAAACCAAGTTACCAGGTTGATATAAAGCACCCCAATGGTTATTCATCCAAGTAGATCCCCCACACAGGAGCACCACAGAGCACATTCTTAGGATACCATTGGTGCCTAGCTTTATTGCGCTTTACTCTGTTTCTTTTGTTTTCAAACTTCCATTGTTCTTTCCCTACTTTCTCTTCATCTAGGATCTTGTTGTTTAATCTTAGTCGATCATGGTATCATCAAAAGTGAAGCATTCAGATAGAAATAGTTGTTCCATCCTAACCTTGTAGTAACCAACTTTAGCTAACTTAATGGACTATCCCCTTAAAAGATTCATGGAATGCACTTTCACATTATAAACTCTACTCTGGTCTTTTGTAAAACATTAGACATTCTCTTCTTCATACAAAAGACAAAGCTTAACAAGTAAATAAGGGAAAGAAGTCAGTGACACTTAAACCAGAGTTCATGACCTAAGCAATAAGAGCATTAAGATGCAGAATTGAAACTGTTTAAGCACCTAAACATGGGAAGCACTGTTCGTTTCCATACAAGATCCTTCCTTATATTAAAACCATAAGAAAAGAAGGAGGAAGGTAACGAAAAATCCACACCTTTTACTTTGTGGCTGTCCTTGCTCTTTCCTTGTTGGTCCTCCTTGTCGTCCTCTTGGCAACTTTCCTCAGCAGCACGTGCCAATCTTGCATTGCTTCCAATCCGCAAGTTGCCTTCCTCACTGGATTCATGGCTTTTTCTTCCACCCTTTTTTCTCGCTTCTCGTAGCATAATTCATTCCTCACTTCCTTCATACCCTTGCGATTCTTGGGTCTAATATAGGCAGCTGTCCTACTAGGTACCCCGAGCCTGGCTTGAGTGTTAATATTGTATCCCAGTCTCGCTCATTGTTAACACTTCTGCGAATGCCCTTGTCTCGTCCAGTAGTTCTGTGTGTTCTATCTGCCTTTGATGCATCTCATGTATGTGTGCCCCCTGATGTGCTTGGATGTTGATTAGCCTCTGGATGGACTCTTGTTGTCATTTTGCCCCTTGCTCCATCCTGCTGAATGTTTCGCCCCATGTTCGCCCTCTTGACTTGTTGCTGTTCTATCATCTGCCTTTGCCACTCTCCTTGTTGAGTTATCCATCTTGATAATGCTTCCTCTTGCTGCCTCATCATCTGTAGTTGTAGCTCTTTCTGTGCTTCTTGGCCTTCCAAGTACTGTCTAGACAAGCCATCAAGGGCTTCCTGTGGTGATGCATGTCCAAGGTCTGTGGTGCTTGCCCCTCTGGGGCTTGTCCTTCCACTCCTTGAGGCCCTGTATTCTTTATTTGCCTCTTTTGAGGTATGGGGGATGCTGCAGCATTCATCCTTCGAACAGTTATTGGAATGCCTTCCTTTATCCATACAGGATCCTCATCCTCAAACTCCACCCCAGCTTTCTTGCATAGTCGGTAGATAGTGCTGGGGTATCCTAACGTTCCTCTTTCGTCACTTTTCTCTGCCATCTTTCCAATCCTTGGGCTATGAGTTCATGACCCTTGATTTCTCCTCCCTTGAGTATGTAGTGCACCATTGTTGCCCTCTCCAAATTCACCTCTGAGTTCGTTGCAGCTGTAGGAGGATAGATCTCCTCACTAGCTTAAACCACCCTTTGGCTTCAGGAGTGAAATCTCTTGATGAATTTGGCTTATTCCCGCGCCCCTTTCCCCAGTCAGCTCCTGGTACACAAAGGTCTCGCAAGATCTGGTCATAATTGGGGTCGTTGTCCATCCTTGAGTGATAACTTTCTTCTTCAAAAGGTATAGACCGTAGCTTCAATGCCCTCATTACACTCATGGGGACAGAAATCCACCATCTTTTCCTCTCACAAAGCTTATATAAGAATCATCTTTCCTATCGACTGGACTGCATTTTTTGCATTTAAATTCTCTATGAGGTTTGCATTCACCTTAGTGACTGGGTCAGTGAAGAGCTCCCATATTTCTCCTTTCTACCTTTTCTGAGATTTCTGGGCACTCACTCTTCTTAACTTGAAATCAACTCATAGATGACTTTCCTTACCAACCGATCCACCCTTATTGCAATGCATGATGCAGGCTTCTAAACCTCTTCTCATCAAACGGGTGTTCCTCCATGGGTTTCCTTTCCCTTCCTTCTGTCTTTGTACTTGAGGAAGCCATGAATGATAGTTATTATGTGAAGATGGAAAGGTTGTTGTGGAGGACTTTCTGGGTGTTTTAGGGTTTTATGCAATGAAGAGTGAGGGGGGAAACGTTTGTAAGGAGGTAAGAAGTGCTGCGTTTCGAAATGAATGTGTATGAAGAGTGTGTGAGGAAAGTTAAGGCTGGGTACGGAACAAGGGCTACTTATATAGGGAAGTTGTAAGTGTATGGATGGTGTGCTGGATTGACTGGACTTGTCCACTCGATGGACGGTTGGGGTTATGCATGCTCATGGTCAAGGATCACCACTTTATTGTGGTTATTTTGGTTCGGCATTCAAGGTCCTCCTTCTTCCATGTTGCATGGCAACATTTTCCAATGCATTCTTCCTTGAGTCACGCGTGTGTGTATCTCTTCATAAAGTGCTGAACCATCTCTTTTCACTTGTCCTATCAATCTCCTCAATGCTCCTTCTTTTCCCTATAAAGAATGAAATAAGAAAAGTAAGAACTATTTATAAAAGACAACAAAAAAGCAGTTAACATCTACAGCGGAACTTAATAAAAGAATTTGTTTATTCCTGAATTCCACTAACTGACTAACTGTGTATCTTTATATGCAAATTGGTGGCACCATAAGTGACACCAAACTTAGTTTGGAACACTGTGACAAAAAGTTCTGTTCAAAGCTTCAAGACTAATGCTTGAACGGACCAACTGTTCTTCATTATATTCTGCATATAAAAATTCCACACGGGTTTGTCAATTTTTGGTTAGAAAATTCATGAATATTGATTATTCACCGACTTCTGAAAGCATGTTTGAAACATGGGTTGCCTCCATGAAGCGCTTCTTTAGCGTCACTGGCTTGACGTTACCCCCTTATTATGGTGGTCGGTAATGCTTGAAGTCTTCTCCTCTAGCAGTGGACTTGTATCCGTTGGTTATATCAATGATCTCTAACATGCGTCCAAGGACGAGAACCCTGTTGATGGTGAAGACCTTAGGTAGTTGAGATGGTACAGTGGGGAGATTAGGAGGAATATATGGGAAGTAAGCTGAGATAACTTTATCCCCTGGAGAGAAATCTTTCGTAGGAATCTTCTTGTTCCACCACCCCCTTGGTACCTTATTCTTGCCCCTGGCGCTGGTTTCTTACTCCTGGTGGCCACCTTCTTTGATGAGCTTTTGTCAATGTCCTCACAAACTTCTGGTGGCTGAGGTCCTCCAATTTTTTCCTTGATCTTTGGTATCTTACTGCTGGGCCTTGTCCATCAACCCAGTGGATCTCAGGATGAGCTGGTTGATTTGCTCAGTGCTGCTTCTCCTTTTAGGATCTCAAGAATGCCCTTTGCTCGGTGTCTTATCCTCTTCATCTTTTCCAGTGAGAGTCAAAAACGCTTGTTAAACTGCATTGTTCATCATGGATCCTTAATATTAGCTCTTCCCCTTACTCCACATCTATGAGTGCTCTAGCAGTAGCTAAAAATGGTCTCCCCAATATGTTTGGGTGCAGGTGACTCTCTTCCATGTCCAGGATGACAAAGTCTGTTGGGAGAAAGTATTTTCTAACTTTGAGCAACACGTTTTCCACCATTCCTACTGCTTGCTTTTGAGTCTCGTCAGCCAGCCTTATGACTACATCTATAGGTAGAGGTAGTTTATCTCATTGATCGCAGCCCTTTTACCAGGGATGGAAGGTGGTATAAGTTGATGCTTGCTCCCAAATCACAAAATCCTCTACCAATCTTTGTATCCCCTACAGCACAAGGTATGTGAAAGATCCCTGGATCCTTCTTCTTAGTAGGTGGCTCTATTTGGATGAGAGCACTGCACTCCTTGTTCATCACTATAGTCTAGCCCCCTTTGAGTGAGCTCTTCCTGGGAAGAAGGTCCTTCATATACTTGATGAATGCTGCATTGCTGAATGACCCGGCTTAGAATGGTATGTCACATTCAACAGATGCCAAACGAGTTCTTAAGAACTTGAGTACATTCTCTTTTCGCCACAAGCACCCTTTAGCAGTATGGATTATCTATATATTGCTCTATCTATCGCTGTTGTTGAGATTTCTGGTTCTTTTTTGGTCTTTTTTCTTTCAAACCTCTCTTACTAAGATCAGTTGTCTGACAGCTCTCTTTCCTTTCAGTCTCTTGTTCCATTTGTAGTGACCATATACAAATTCCTCCCAGTTCTTACTTTATTCGTTTCACCTCTCGGATTCTTCTCCGTGTCAGTTGGAAAACTATCAGTGGACTTTGGAATCTTCTCAGATAAATATCCCACTTGGAATTCCAGCTTCTTGATTGCTTCCCCCCGATTCATCATACTGGCTCTCACCTCTTCTTTGAACACCTTATTGTCTTGAATGTTCTTTGCATATCTTCAAGTAAGGTCAATTCTTAGAGATTCTTCATCAAATGATGGTATTACTATGTTGGGGAGAGGTAGAAGGAGTGAGATTATTGCTGTGGTTTTTGTTCGATTTCCTCTGTGTGAATTGTTGGGAAGTTGTGTTGTGGTTGTGCCGTCTCTGGTCTTGGCCTTAGTCTTGTTGAGACCCCACCCAAAGTTTGGTGATTCCTCCAATCCAAGGTTGTAGGTCTTGGAGTATGGGTAATGATTTTGTGTCTCTCTGTGAATTTCCAATGTAGTTTGCTTGCTCCTGAGTGCCTTCTGCCTCTTCCACTGGCTTCCCCTCTTGAGTTGCTGATGAGTTGGTGATTGCTGCCACTTGCCTTCTCTCCATCCTGTGAGGTCAGCTAGCCCATGCTTTGGTGATGAGGCTTGTTTTGAGCAAGCAGAGCATCTACATTGTTCAGCTCCATGACCCCTCTAGTGTTCCCACTTTTCGAAAAAGCAGAGAAGTAGTCATTCTCAGCTACAGTTTTCAATGACATCTTATGGCTTGCCGGCAATGGTCTTTTCTTGTTCAAAGAAACCCTCCCGAATAGAAAGTCTACAACCTTCTAGATTCATTATGAGTCCTTCATTAGGAAGATGGTTGCAGTTGCACCTCCATTCATTGAACACATATTCAAGATGACATTTCTCGCCTTGTTAGTCTTTTAAACCTCTTCATGCTTTATATAGAGTCTCACCATCTGGTTGCCTGAAAGTCTGGACCCTCAGCTCTCAGCTGATTGACTCGTTGAGGGGGTAAAATCTTGCTAAGAAGTTGTTCATAACATCATCCCAGTTTGTCAAGCTCTCCTTTAGAAAAGACTCCAACCACTTGGTTGCCTTGTCTCTGAGAGAAAATAGAAACAAAAAGTCCTATTAAGAGTCTGGTTGAACGCCAATTGGACTTCAACTGTGTCATATATTTCTCAGGAAGGAGGTGTTAAGTGTAGTTGGGGTCTTCTGGACACCTCCCCGATACGAAGCAATTGTTCTGGAAACACAGGGTGGGTGATGAGCTGTGGCTTTTATTCCAAATTTGTTGGCATGGATGGTTAGTTTTTGAATGCTACTTCCAAAGTTTCCTGGATTAGGATTAATGTAAGAGCCCAAACCTCTTCTATCCTCCCCAGGATTTGCTTCTACCTTCTCCACACATGTTTTTGGAACCCCTTCCCTCACCAGATTGGTTTATTCCATGGTTGCTTTCCAAGAGATTCTTCAAAGTGTCCTCTTTCTTCTTCAGCACCAACCACACGTTTGTCGTATTGCCCTCCTTCTTAATTTTAAGGAAGTTCTCTCAGGTTCAGAATCTAATAGAAGTTGAAGCTCTGCTTCTTCTCACCTGTCATTTACAACCAAAGGGGAGTCAAAGCAAGGAACAAAAGCCCAATGAGAAGTTATCTGTTAGAATACTCGTAGTGGTCAGTGATGCATTATATTCAAACAGAGTGGGTAGTGAACTGAATTTGTTAAAAATAGCAAAGGAAAAAACTAAGAAACAGGGGAGGGGAAGAATTAAACTTAAGAACGGAAAGCAAATTAACAGCCGAAACAGAAAATTAAATCAACAAATACAAATGCTAAATCTAGTGATCCTCTAATGTAATCATTGTTGATGCACAATCAATGCCCAGCAACGGCGCCAATAAACTTGATCGGGGTAAAACTTGTTCTCTCAACACAATTCCCATTCGGCAAGTATACTGAATTGTTCGTCAAAGTAAAAACTCACAATAGAGTAGTCTGAATACCACACAGGATTGTATTGATCAATTTGCAGACTTTAATTAGTGAGGAATGATCTAGTTGAACGAATCCCATGAAGAAGTGATAATTGCAGAAATTAGAAAAATGGCAAGAAAGTAAAATGATCTGAAAGTAATAGCAGAAATTGTAAATGGGGATGGGGGAATGCTCATAAAAAGTAAAATTTGCCAGAAAATAAGCAGAATTGGTAGATCAGAAAATGGGCGACTTCATTGGCTTTAGGAGATGTGTGCCATTCTCCGGTCATTCAATTTCACTTCTCAATTTATTTTTTTATTTGCTGTATGTGATCTCCTCGGCATCTATAAGTGATTGAATCCACAATTTTTAATTAATCTCATTTGTCAATTTTGGTCTCTCCAATTCCTTGCAATTGCCATGAGAAAGAGATAGTGTGGTCACTGATTAATACCATGCACTTATTTCCCAAATCAAATGTTAGAGGAGGTTATAGCCACATACCCATCCACAACCTCCAATTTGGTCCCAGCATGAGAAAGCATGATATTCAACTAAATCTCTCATTCCTCTCATGTGAAGAGATCCATTTTAACAGCTTCTTTCCAAGATAACATAAACATTGAAGAAAAAAAAAAAAAAAAAACTGTAAAATCAAAGGAGAAAGAATAGAAGAAGAATAAGAAAATTAGTATATGATCCACCAAAAATAGAAATTCAACAGCAGTCCCTAACCCAATGAAAGGGGTTTAGTTGTTTCATAGCTCTATGAAATCAAAATCAAAAGATGGAAATACATGATAAAGCTAGGAAGTGCCCAGTAAATACAAAGAGTAGCTCCTTTCACTCCAAAAATCCTCTCTATTTCAAAACTACTACCTATATATACTAATCTTGTCTCAGCTTCTACTTAGTATCGTTTCAAGTCTTAGGCTTTGGGATTCTTTTGATGGGCTTGAAGAAAAAATGTTCCTTTCTTAAATTGGCTTGCTTGCTTGCAAGAGAGAAAGTGTGAAGTGGGCAGAGACTTTAGCTCCAAGCACTTAGGTGCGGTGTTCAACAATTTTAGCTGAAAATACAAAGTTCAGGAGAACGTTCAGTGGACACTAACATGCGTCACCCTACACGTGCCCAGCACCCTTTGCCTCACAGTTTAAGGCTCACGTTAAACTGGCTGTCTAACGTGGCTAATCTTTGGCCTGCCGGCTCTACCCGGGCGACGCTGATCCACTACCGGTTAGTGTGTACCACCTTCACAACACCACCCAATCTGTCAACTAACTGCTCAAGTTTTTCTTTTTAGATCGTGCCAATGCCTGTTTGCCACCTTTCTTGCTTCACGTGAGACGGCAAAGCGTCGGTCTATAACTGCATGAGCTGTAACAGTTTCCTTCTAACAGGAACGCATTTTGGACATATTAGAGTAGAGAGAAAGATAAAATGAGCTTTAATATCATAACACCAAGCGCCTATGGAGCTCTCTTCGGCGAGACCGGCCCAGGATAGGCACTGGCCAAGAAGGGGATTGGGCAATCTGCACGGTAAAGGAGGCCAGTTAGAAAAATAGTTAGATCGTGGACCTCTAACGAGGGTAGGGGGGAGGGTTGTTTATTGGGACGTTTTGTGGGAAAATGGTTAAAGGGGTTTTCTTATCAATAAGACGTGTTGTGCGAAGGAACACCTAAAGAAGGCGGCAACGGTTAGTGGTATATGACTCTTATTTATTCTGAGGCCCTCACTTAAAACAGTCTGGTTGTGTAACGGTTGGTGCATAACCTTGGTACTGTAGACGGGGGGGCCAAGCGGGGTTAGTTGAAAATAAGTGGTGATTGTTCCTCCCAATAACGGTTCTCGGAAGCGGTGTGAAACCCACGTTTTTTCTCAGCTGTTCAATCACGTTAAAAACCACCACACTCTTCACGGTATGTCCTGAAGCTAATAAAGGCGTTCCCTTGGGCTACCCTACTTTCCACACTTGCCTCTTCTGGCAAGGTCTAAAGGGGTAGCTTTAAGCCCATGATTTGGATGGGATTAAAACTGCCTTCAGAAAAGCACTTTCCGGAATCCAAAGAGGGGGGCCCATACAAGACTTGAAAGGAGCCATGTAAAAGTAAAGAATCAGAAGTGAGTAAAAGTATTATATAGGAAGTAAAATGGGTGCATTTGGGATTAACTTTATTGGGGAGGAGAGCTGGAAGAAGACAATTTTAAGGGGCAGGGGCCCCTTTGGGCCAGAACTGTTACTCTTCCTAGTTATAAAATTTTTTTAACTTATATCTGCACCTGTCTAGTTTAACTTTTTCAGGGGGCAAGTATAATTTCTCCATTTCCTTTGTTTCCAATTTTCAGGGAGGGGGGCTATAAAAGAACGAAGGTCACATACAAACCCCCTTTTACTGGGAGTATAGGCGAAGGGCTTTTCGTGTTTTGTCATATTTGAATGGGATCAAATATTCAGTTTTTCATTTTCTCCTTGTTTCTATCCTTTTCTTTTCTTTGATTCTTTTTTGAGCGTTAGGAAGCCGTTCGGAATTTCTCAGTGGTCCAAGGTTGGGGGGTAGGTTATCTTGGAACGAAGATAAGAAAACTGGGTATTCATACTTGGGATCTCTTCTTGAACCTGAAAAGGGGAGGGGAGATGATTGGGGGGGGGGCAGTACAGAGCCTTTTGAGAAATGCTTTCTCTTCCATGGCGTGGGACGCGTGGTGGAAATATGGCGTGTGGGGATTGAGGCGGATAATTTGTTGACCTTAATCCGTTCACGTCCACTTTTGATTTGGGGGAAAATGCAGGCTAGGAGGTGTTCTATACGGGTGGGGGTTTGATTAAATCAGTAAAGAACCATTTACTCATCTCTCCTCATTTGAGCAAATTGTGGGACCAAAGGGGAAGGTTATGGGTCTTATTGACTTTTTTCAAATATTTTTTTTGTAAAATTTGTAAAATCTAATTACAAGTAATTATAATTCGATCACTTAAAATTGCAGGCAACAATAAAAAAGTGAAACAGAAAAAAAAAAAAAAAAAAAAAAAAAATTGAGAAGGAAAGAAGAGAAAGAGAAATGGAAAACATTTAGGACAATTGCTCCGGGAGAGCAGTAAACATTCCTCCTTTTGAAAGAGGCCCATTTTAGAACAACCTTTCCGCAACCCAATTTTCTGCTGGATCTGTCAATTCCATTATGCGTTTAAGTTGCGCTTGACCATCTGTTTTACTTCTGTTTCGCGAACTTAGTGAAAGGGCCAATTGGCCCTGGGGGCAAATCCTCCCACTTTTTAAAGATTTTTTGCAATTTTTATTTTTTCTTTTTTTTTTTTTTTTTTTTTCTTTTAATTTCCAAGGGCAATTTCGTTCCCACTATTTATTTTTTCCCGTCCAATTTAAATTTTCTTTGGGTCAATTTTCCCAATCACATAAAATTTTTTGGTTCGGGGCTTTTTTTTTCACAAACTTTTTTTTTTTTTTTTTTAATTAAAAAGGGTTGCTTGGTGATTTTCCCAATTCCTTAGATCTTGTTTAGGATTTATGAAACACCTCACTCTATATTGATTATGAAGTTTTAACACTTGACGGGACCAAAATTCCGGAGTTTGTACAACTTGCCCGAAGACAAATTTGTTGCGGAGGAACCACAATTTTCGCCCGCCGGTAATTCAAGTATATGGGCGGTCGTTGGGGGGCGAGTTGATTTTGGAATTTCAAACAAATTTGAGGTTAATTTGGAGAATAAAACTAAGAATTTGAAGCTTATTGTTGGAGTTATTGGTTTTGTTTAATGTCTGTTGGGTTTTTTTAATTTAACTTTTTTTAGTTTTTTTTTTTTTTTTTTTTTTTTTTTTTTTTTTTTCTCTATTTATTGTCATTTTGTTTATTTACATTTTACAAATCAGTTCACTTAAAACGTCCAATAAATGTTCCGAACTTTATATTGGCATTCACTCCACACTAACAAGTAATTCTTAACAGGAGAGAGGGATGACGTCGATCTATTTCCTTAGCTTGTTTTGTCTTATTTGGTTGTAGTAAACAGGGGGAGGAAAGAAAGCGTGGGGGCTTTTCGACAAGCTTCTTGATTCTAAAAAACAGAGAGGAGCTTCCTTATTTTAAGGAGGGAAGCAAGGGAGGGGAAAAAGCAGGCCGGGGCTGAGTTGACTTGAAGACGAGGAGGGAATATGTGGAAAGCTTTAAAAAACAATGGAAAAAGAAGAAAATCAATTTGGGAAGACCCCCCATTTTCATGATGAAAATGATGGGGCTCCCAATACCAATACCAAGGTAAGGGAGACGTAAGGGGCAGGGAGAAGGTTTTTAGGCTCGTGAACAAATGTCAAATCTAAACCTCAGGGGAAACTTTGCGTGGAAAGCACCAAAGGGTAGCAGTTCAAAAAAAACAAGCCAGAAAACCATTCCACACTATTAGAACCAATTTTTTGAAACTAAAAACCAACAATTTAGGCCATTGACCACCCCCTTTGTCAGGGCAGTAAACAATCGTGTTTTCAACTTGAGGAGGAAGGCATTCCCAAGGGAAGTGAAACCTAATTCCAAAAACAATCTATTTGCCGACCCTTTCACTGTGGGATATTCTGGATGAGTGTGGTGACAATTCAGAAGTTGAGAGGTGCGTGACGAATTGGTTGTCATTGTCGAACAGGGAGCCTTGTTTAATTTAGGACTGGCTTTCTTTATTTCCCTATGTCTTCACTCCAAGGTAGGCAAGCACCCCAAAGTGGTCTCTCGGGCTGCATGCTTTTTTCCCGAAAGGGAGAAGTTTGACAAAACTAGGGGAAGATTGGTTGCGTTGAAGACAGAGAAATGTTGTTTCATGCCCTGCGGATTTCCTAATTTCTTCCCCCCAAGACGAATAAAAACAGTGTGTGGAGGGGCGTTGAGGAAAGCCTGGAGGTTCCCAAAATTTTTTCAGCAAACATTAGATCGTGGAGTGACGCCAACTCTATGATTGAAAGTGGAATGGGGAGTAGGTTTAAGGGGAACCAACACTAGAATTGTGGGAAGCGGTTGTCCGAAACCAAAGGATTATGTTACAATGAATGGGACGGTGCATTAACAGCATTCTATTGAGGAAGGAAGAACGGCTTCCGTCTTTTAGAATTTCAAAGGGAAAAAAAGCAAGTAGAACCAATCAATCCGTGGGGATGAATCTTTTTCTGGAGAAACATAGGAAGGAAGTACCATTATATCTGTTATGGAGGGAGGCCATTCATTTGTCTCTAATTTTGAAAAAAATGTAGGCAAAATTCGGAATTATTTGTTCATATGCCTGTACTGTGGAAGAAGAGAGAGGGAAAACAACTATAGAGGAGTGATGTGGGGAGCACTTGAATAGAAACGTTTGGTAGGAATGGGGGGTGGCAAATTTCTGCCTTTCTCGGGCTTTGGCCACATAATAGGGGGTGACCTGCGCAACATTTACCAACGCCGCTAGTGGCTGGGGACGTTACACCAAAAAAAGAATTATAGAGATTACCAACAGTAGCAGTTAATTCACCCCAAACGTTTGTTCATCAGGCAACCCAAGAAGGTTGGTGAATGGGAATGAGAAAAGTGAAGACAGGAGGGTATTTGTCAGGGAGACTAAGCGTTCAGGAAACTAACATTGGGAAGTGTATTTTTCAAATCGTGGAATAGAATAAAAAATATACCCTTCCCCTAGATTTTTGGACTCCCCATAACCTCCAAGACCTACAACAATCCCTGGGTGGATGGGCGAGGAACTTCAAGCTCCAGCACTTATTGTGCGGTTTTGTTTGAGGTACCATCATCAAAATACCTAAGATCGAGCCAAGTATCATGGAGAAGCGTAACAACCCCAAACTAAACAATGCAAAGTCCGTCCAAACCCAACCAATTTCACACAGAGCGAAACACATTACAAACCAACCACCCATCAAACAAACAAGGCTTCCAATTCCATTTGGCATACAAAAACAATACAAGGCAAAAGTTAATAACACCATAGTTCCTAGTCCACCTCTTTAAATCCAATCCACCCATTTATCATATGAGGAACAGGGGAGTAATATTCGAAAGGATTTTGTGAAGGAATCTAACTTGAACGCATAGGCAAAAAGAGGAGATTTCAAGACCAGTTACCCAAGGGGTTTTTCAAGTGGGCAGCAAGTGTGAGGGGTGCAAAAATTTTTAAGGAACCAGGGAGGGGAATACCATTCAAGGAATGGGTTTGGGAAATCCTCAAAACAATAAAGATCTTAGGGGTATTCTTCCTGGGAGTAGGTTTTTTCGAATATCAACTCCTTGTGTTAACAGTTCGATTAAGCAAATTTCTCTTTTTCAAGGTGGTGGAACATTCACAAGAACAGAAAAATTGCAAATTCTTCTTTCGATGGAGGGACAAAACCAAATAGAACAAAGTAAGGATCCGGGGGAAGTTAATAGATGTTTACAAGTCATCTCTCCTGGGACAGCTTATAAAAGTGGATTAGGTGGAGACGGAACTGCACGAGGGGAACCAAGATATGGCATACAAGTTACCATTTTCTGCGAGTATGTTTCGGGGTTGTGGAAAACACACAACCTGGGAAATGGGAGTACTTTACCCGCACTCTAAAGCATGGTGAATGGAGGAATAGTAAGAGGGGACTTTAGTGAAGACAAGATTCCCATTGTTCGAGAGGAAAACAGAAAAGTACTAGAAAGCAAACAAAACCATTCTCACTCCAACACAAACAGGGGAAATGAGCCTTGGTTGGAAATTGACAATTTCTATTTAGTGGCACTACCCGGGTTGCTTCATCTCTAGTTAAATGACTTATGTTTTTTTAGCTCTTATACACAATGTGGGTGATTGGTTTGGAGAAGAAATTTATTTGTACTCAAAGAATTTTCATATATTGACTTTTGATTATTCATAAGCTCTGTCATGTAAACATAGCCTATTATTCAAGTGCCATCCAAAGATTGCTTGAATACAGTTCGTAATGAGTAATATCAGGAATGCTTATCCGAATGAAGAAAGATTACTGAGCTGCAAGGATGTGGAGAAGAGTGGCTATTGAAACAGAAAATAATAGTAGAGGCTTCACCCAAATGGAACGAAAAGGAAGCTAAATCGCCAGCGTGATGGCCCTCCATATTCCAATACTTCCGAGGCATAACGTTTGTCCCTCCCAACAAAAGATGGAACGGACTAATTGTGAGTATATCTCACTTTGGATATAACGAGATGTGCCCAATAGTGATTAAAAAAACGAAAGTGTTTGGGTAGCGCAAGCACCTCTGCGAAGTTTTGGAGGAGAGCTAGCGATTCAACTGTTTATAAATGCTCGTCTCTGTTGCGTCAACTGTAGTGAGAGGCCTGCAGACGGATCGTGATAAGGAGATAATCGCTCCACGATGTAGTAGCCTACAGTTGGGGTCTGTATGGTAGGGCAGAATATAACTCAAAGACCAAAGCCAGAGCATCACCTGTGCGACACACAGAGGATATTCGAGGTGGGAACTCTCGTTTCTCGGTATAATCGGTCGTATGTTGGATAATACTTTCACCTACGCCACCCGGCATAGCCTTTTGTCTTATATTGGATTATGCGAAGAGAGTTGCCACTCACCCAAGAATTCGATATATGGGAAAGAGAGCACTCATGTCCCTAAGCTGTACAAGACGCAGATGGTCACAGATACAGTCTATAAGAATTGTAGAAAGCTGAAGTCGTATAGGGGTGTGATCTAATTATTGAGAAAGACCCATGTGATGTACACCAGCTCCCGCCACCCTTCACTGCTCTCCAAAACACGTTCGACGAGGACAGCACAGATCAAGACAAAGGATATACCCAAGGAAGGATCACACTGAGTCAACTCTTACCATCTCTATCGATTTTACATAAAGTAAGAGGATTGATAAGGCTACTTGACAAAAGCAAACAAAGATTTCACAAAAGAGTTCTAACCTACTGTGAGATTCCCGGAGGTTACATCTGGTGTGATTGGCTCATGGGGATCAAGGAAGACAACAGCGAGCTGTCACAGCTCAAGTTATATAACCTTCACTCTAAACCACCAAGGGCATGTTTGAATGAGAGCAGAAACATCAAATTTCCTTGTATGAAGGAAGGAGGCCCCACCATACAGGAGTAAGACAACATACCCAAGGAAACAAATGAAGAGGCATTTGTGAACATCTCCTTTGACTTTCCCATTAGAGTGTTGGCTATCTTGAAAGGAGGTAGGAGGTAAGTGTGAACGCAATAAATGAGTCCCGCTCGAGGATACCTATCTCTCATACTTTGGGTACTTCCTACATTATTGTGAGAAGCTGTGCGTGCAGAGACCTTATAGTCTAGGATTCTCTTATCCCGCCACCTGATACCTCGGCTACCCATATCCTTGCTACCTCAAGGCGTAGCTTCGCGTGCCCTACTCACTATGATCAGACATACCATCTGCCTAGGTAGATGTCTTTCTATCGTGATCACATTTGTAAATGAAGATTTTTGTTGAATCTAAACTAACCTAAGTGGTAATGCAATGAGGAAAGGTGAAGTAATATGCAAGAAAGGGAGAATGACATTGAAAGTTTTTAAGCCTATTCGGAACCGCTCCGTCACAGGGATGCTAATTAGTCAGTAGCTTAGATTGATCATGGGAGAAGTTCTATAAATGTCCACGTCGCTCTAGCTGGAATAAAGGCGAAAGTTAAAACAGTTCAAGCTTTAGTAATTGCTCAAAAGAAGCGGCATTTGACCGATAATTGGGAGGTGGTGCAAAAAGCACACATGTTTCAGTTATGGTGTTAGAAGAATAGTATAAATGAGTTCCAAATTTTTATGAATTCCAAACTTCCAAACTTGTGGCAAACTAACACTTGCGTGAAAATTTACCATTGATTATGCAGTTTGGTGCATTTAATATAATAGTGAAGAACTATCAAGATTTGCTCGTATCAAAAGACCATGCCCCAAAGAATACAGCCAATGGGAATCGAAATACTCCATGAGCAAAATTAGTCCTTTAGCCTTAGCGATGCCTTCTGAACTCAAAAGACATTTTTCATTCAGACGCCTCCAAACATATAAGGTGTTCGGATGTCAACCCAAGATGACCACGAATAATGCTAGCTAATAAGGAATCACAAGTTGTAACTCTGTGTTGGTGTGGATGTCTTCTCTTAGATCGCCCATATTTCGTAATCTCTTTATTTTCTCTCCTTAATAAGTTCAGCCGTAAGGTTAAATTTTTGTTTGTTACGAATTATCTCTGAGGATTTCTTTTTACTTGGATATAGTCACTTAGTAGGGCGAAAACTGAAAATAAGGGGATAGAGACTTCCTGACTCAACACCAATTAACTCCTTGGAACCAAATTAAAACTCGTAAAAAGAAGGTTTGGACACCTTCAAATAGGGTGATATACAACATCACGACTGCCCTCCGAAAAGGAGGAATGCAAATTGGAAAATTGCCCAATGTCAACGGTCTAACATTTGTTAAAGACACAAGTGACCGACCGAATGAAAGGAAACGAGTACCCTGACAAAGTTAAGCCCTCATTAAAGAGTGAAGAAGTCCTTATTTGGTGTTAGACTTGGATGATATGCATGCGATAAACTAGCGCGGATCTATCCTCGTGCACCGAGTCCAACAACCAGCCACATCAATCACAATACCTTTGTATCCCCTCATCATCGTCCCTTTATTAAGTTGAGTCCTAGTGCGTATCTTCCCTCACCCACTCAAATTCCGCGCACATTCTCAAGACTCAGGCCCAACTCACTTCACTGGTCAATCCCAAAATTATCCTTCAATTAACAGCTCGTTATGTACTAGCCCTAAGCCAGACCCAAATATCTTCATTTTCTATTCCGTACCTTCCAAATTCTACACTACATCACACAGACAAAAGGCTCAAATTACATGCGAACTATTTTGAGTCATTCAAGCCACCTCAAATGGGACCAGCCAAAAGTAAGAACAAATAGACGACTCAACCAAAGGAACGTAGAAGCTTGAAGATAGACTTACACCACATGGTAAAAAGGTACCGAATGCGTGTTAGTCTTCTTTCTTATTTTGATTTCAAAAAAAAAAAAAATTTTTTGGAATTGACTATATAATATAGAGGATTAGATCTTGTATGAGGGATAATTAGAACAATGGCTATCACAACAACTCAGCCAAACCAACWTCCATAATCATTCAAGTCAATCAAATAATACATAAGGCAGATACAATCACCAAATACACAATATCTCACATTAGTATCCATATGTAATAATTCCAATACACAAAACATAGTTTTTGGAAAGCGCCCCTACCTTGACAAATTGAAACTATAATCCAAACGCCTCTCAGAAATCCTTTTGTCTCGACCCAAAACCAAAGGCAGCTTCAAAGCACTGCCCCACACATTTTCGCAGCAGCATAATCGGCTCTAATTTACAACAAGCAACCTCAGTTACTAAACTCTAGGAACATTAATTTTGTAAATGCTTCAATATACGTACAGAACAATAACGCGAGGATTTTCGAAACATAAATACCTAATGGAATGACAAAATGAGGCAGCTGCAAACTCCGAGCACGGAATGCAAACACAAATCCAAAACCCTATGATGGACAACACCGTAATGCCTCAGCACAAGTTCACAAAGCAGTGACAACAGGCTTTTCGAATCGGAAACGCTTACCGATACCGAGGACTCAGCGACTGTTTTTGGCGGCAGAGGCGACGGAGGCAAGGTGTGGCGACCCCCAACGGCTCTTCCTCCCTCCACGCGACTTAGATGACCGCGGCAGTGTTCTTCCAATGATGGCGGCGTGGTTTCTCGGCAACCCATCGCCAGTGGCAATGGCGTTCTGGTCAGATTCCAGAAACCAAAAGTAGGAGCAGATTTGGCGGCGGGAGGAGGCACGATCGATGGCGGTTTTCCCCCCTGCTCCACCAGCTTGGGTTTTCTTCTCCCGCTCCTCTTCACTGGCAGCACAACTGCAACCCTAAATGGCAAAGACTGACGGTGAGGCATGAAGCAGCACCCTTCCTTCTTTGCGATGGCTCTAACGGTGGCGACAGCAGCACTGTCCTCCACCCCGCGCATGCGCTCTCTGTTCGTGAGCCTCCAAGGACGGCGACGAAGGAGGCCTTAGCAGCAACAACGACGCGGCTCCAAGGTGGCGGCAAGAACCTCGAAGGCCTTCGGCCTCCACCACGATGGCGAGCTCATGGCGGCGCGGCGCTCTTCTCTTCTCCTCGGCCAGACGACGGCGGCAATGAGACCAGCACACCGGCGCAGGCCTTCCTCTCCTCCTCCCTTCTTCCGCGACTCAGTCTCCATTTCTCCCTGATTTTTGGCTTCTGTTCCTTTCCTTCCATGGAGAAAGAGGAAAGGAAACCGTGTGCTGCTGTTTGTGTTGCTGAAGGGGGGGTTTGGGGTGGTGGCTGCTGGGTTACAAGGATTAGGGTTTCATTTTTGAAACTTAGGGTTAGGGGCATTTTAGTAATTTTAGATAAAATTGGAAATAATATAGTTTTTGAAACCCAAATTAAATCCAACACTATTTGTACATAGAAAATACTTATTGCTCATCAATTTCACAAATTATTTTCAATAAAATGCCCAATTCCAAAAATTAGAAATAATATACTTAATTTCTTCATTTTTCAAAATAGCAGTAATAATATTTAAAATATTACTTATCTAATCCAAATCATATAAAATCCTTATTATTTCATAACTATCAACTTTATACTTTAAATATAGAAAATAATTCAATAATTATAAAATTGAATAAAATAAAAAAAAAAAAAAAAAAAAAATCCAATAAATCAAAACTTGCTTAATTACTTGTAATAAAATATTTCTGAAATTTAAGGCTATATAGAAGTAACATATGATTTGCAAAACTTGACTCATATAAGACTTTTCAAAGGGTTCCTGGTCGTTAATTCTGACCCACCTGTATAAAAATTTTGCACAAAAGTTGATACAAACGAAAGAAAAGTTCTAACAGGTTAGCCTTGAAAACATTTAAGGGATGAAGCAAAAAGATAATCTTAAATATAAACATATATACGGTTTTCAAATACTTGGATGGTCGTATGCATAAAGATACAAAGGTAGGAGTATGGTTGCAAAGCGAACATTACAAGGTAGGCTCAATTCAAAAGGTGACATGGGTTAAACATGTGATAGTAAGGCAAGGCATTGAAGGTTATAAAACAGGATGAGGTTACAACAACGTGCTCAACATCCGCACACTAATCTCATCTCAACCTCAAAGCTTCAACCTTCCAACTCCGTCAAGCACTTTACAATCCCTATATCCGATCATAAGCCTAATAATCGCAAACCCGTTCACAAGGAACAAAACACCCACAACTCATAACGTTGCACACCTACCGTTTCACCTACCATACACACATATCACGTCTTAAAGAACTAACGCATCGCGTTACGTATACGTCTACAAGTCGCACGTGATATCAAAACAATTCTCGAGTCTACTCAGAAGGATACAAGATTTAGAAAGGAGAGTCAAATGTCAAAGATAGTACTCATAGATTCGAGGGAATATATCCAATCCCAAACAACAAGGATGATTAAGCAAATGAAGTTTACTAGAAATAAATCAACTGACAACCTCAAAGATGACCCGTGGATCAAAGAAATTCAATAAGACCAATAAGCAGAAAAATCAGTGCATTAGTTTGAAACAATTTCAAGCTAAGCCGAAGAAGCATGAGGTTTGCAGAAGAGAAGATTTTAAACCCCAGACAAAGCTCACAGAACTCAAGAGCATGATTAAAATACTTTCGAATGCATCGTTCACAAAAGAATCGAAAACTTGCAAAAAAATCACTTCGCAATTTAGAAGAAAAGTTAAGTARCAAACATTCTCCAAGAGAATAACAGAAACAATAACGTGGCTTTACTGTAATACAATTTTATGTTGAAGCAGATCATGCAGAATTTTAAAAACAAAATGCACACAAGTTTTGCTAAGAGCTAAAATATTTTCCCAAATATTTTAGAAAGATAATTAGATGCACAACTTAACCAAAAGCAATTCATAAAAACCCGGAAGTAATCAAATGCTGGTTCAAAAAATCTTCAAAGTCCATATTCAAACAAGCATGTATAAAAATCTTAGCAAGGTCAAAGGAGAAAGTTAAGCTCTATTTAGAAAAGAAAATCCGAGGTAAAAGTTTGCTTATAAATTGGTAAAGGAATTAAGTGTTGCGTTACAAACAAACCGGTTTCCACTAAACAAGAAAGCCTTCAAAACTTCATTTAAAATAGCGCATGCGCAATTTAATCAACTTTGTCAAAAATTGAACAATGGTTTAAATTGTAACCAAGCAACTAAAAAAAATAAGTTCGATTTAGAGCTTCTTCAAAGAGAATTCAATCTGCTTTATAAAATTCAAAACAAGACTCCAAAAATATACTTGAAATCACCATCTCACAATAATAGTCAAGAAGATTAGAATGTACTTGAAAATGAGTCAAGTCATACAAGAAAGGATCTTAAATCAAAGTAGTCCAAACAAGATCCACTAGGCATGAGACGTCAAACAAGCTTTCAATTGATTCAAAAGAATACAAAAGTCATAGAAAAAGACAACCCAATCATTAGTAATTTCTCAAGGATAAATATTTGACTAAAAACTGTTGTAGAGATAATGAGAGAATAAACGATGCACTAATTTGAAACGAATCAAACTGACTCACACAAGGATGAGGTTCACAAGAGAGGACAAACCAAGATCAATGGTAATGTTCACAAGATGTAAAAGTTTAGTTAAAAACAAAGTCAAGTATGACACTCGTAGAGATGGAAGGTTTAATAGAGAATTTAGTCCGTTCATAGGAAGAAAGCTATGAGTCCAACACTTTCAAAAGAACAACAATGGCATAAACCATATAGCATGCTAAATCAACTCAATTCAAAATAAGTTAAGTAAATCTTATCAAACGAAACTCAACCGGGATAAAAATGAAAAATTCTTTCTTCCCAAAATTTTGAAAAAAATATCCAAATACATAATCAAATGAAAATGTGCATTAGAACTACAGTAAAATTACTAGAAAGTCAAATTGTAATTTTAAAGTAAACACAGTTCCGTAAACAAGTAAAAGTACAGACGAGGTATTAGAAATAGATAGTTGTTAAATTGTATAAGAAATCTTTAAAGTTGCACCTATAGAAAAGTATATATCTTTTTAACAGCAATTTTCATAAAAATCTCAAAATTGGTTGTAATCACTGTTAAATAAGAGGAAAATTGAATCAACAATTTCTCTATTAATGGACTTGGAATCCAGGGTTAAAATGCACAGCGCAGAAGGACAAGTTCAAAGTTATATCAAAGGATACATGAATGAAGAAGAACTCAATCAGAGAAAGGTAGATACAACAAGGATTTCAACCAAGCATATGCAATTAAGATCAAACAAGAATGCATATGAATAGAGAAACAGAGTGGAAACATCAAATTACTTTTCAAGAGAAGTAGCAAACAAGAACTTCAAGTTAGGATATGAAAGAACAAGTCGACTCGAACAAAATCCAAAATACACAACTGAATAGCCTCGAGAAATAGTTTTTAACGTTCCCAAAACCCGCGATTCGCTTTACTCGAAACTCGTATATCATCTATGATAGCCCATTAGTGCTTTCATATACATAATTCACTAGTATTAAGCCGGCCAAACTTAATACCAAGAATTATGCAATGCAAGACTAACAACGTTAATCAATAGACCGTCATGTGCATAAAGCTCTAATTCTCGTCATTCGACAAGACCTAATACATGACAA
>QBTX01002203.1:0-20165 GCA_003063285.2 Arachis monticola
ATTTTTCTTTTTTCGTTTTTTCCAAATATTTTCAAAAAAAATTAATAATCCAAAAAAAAAAATTAGAAAATCATAAATAACCAAAAAATATTTTGCGTTTCTTGTTTGAGTCCTGAGTCAATTTTTAAGTTTGGTGTCAATTGCATGCTTTAAAAATTTTTCTTGCATTTTTGAAAATTTCATGCATTCATAGTGTTCTTCATGATCTTCAAGATGCTCTTGGTAAATCCTCTTGTTTGATCTTGGTGATTTCTTGTTTTGTGTTGTTTGTTGTTTTTCATATGCATTTTTGTTTGTTAGAGTCCACCATTAAAGATTTCTAAGTTTGGTGTCTTGCATGTTTTCTTTGCATCAAAAATTTTTCAAAAATATGTTTTTGATGTTCATCATGATCTTCAAAGTGTTCTTGGTGTTCATCTTGACATTCATAGTGTTCTTGCATGCATTAAGTGTTTTGATCCAAAATTTTCATGTTTTGGGTCATATTTGTGTTTTTCTCTCTCATCATTAAAAATTCAAAAATAAAAAATATATTTTCCTTATTTTTCTCATAATTTTCTAAAATTTGAGTTGACTTAGTAAAAATTTTCAAAATTAGTTGCTTCTTACAAGTCAAGTCAAATTTTCAAAATTTAAAATCTTATCTTTTCAAAATCTTTTTCAAAAATCATATCTTTTCCAATTTTTCCCTTTTTTTTTTTTTTTTTTTCAAAAGAATTTTTCAAAATATTTTCAAAATCTTTTTCTTATCTTTATATCATTTTTCGAAATTACACTAACAATTAATGTGATTGATTCAAAAATTTGAAGTTTGTTACTTTCTTGTTAAGAAAGGTTCAATCTTTAAATTCTAGAATCTTATCTTTTAGTTTCTTGTTAGTAATTAATTTTAATTTTAAAAATTAAATCTTTTTCAACATATCTTATCATATCTTTTATATCTTATCTTTTCAAAATTTTATCTTTTTTTAAAAATTTAATTTCAAAATATCTTATCTATTTTCTTATCTTATCTTATCTTTTCAAATTTTTTTTTTTTTCTTTTTTTTTAACTATTGACTTTTTGTTTGTTTCTTTTCTTTTTCAAAACAACTTAACTACTTCTCCATCTCTAATTTTCAAAAATATCTCATCCCTTTTTCAAAAATTCTTTTTAATTAATTAATATTTAAACTTTAATTTTAATTACTTTATCTTTAATTTTCAAAATTACTAACTCCTTTTCAAAAATTAAATTTCGAATTCTCCTCTCTTCTCTCTTCTAATTATTTATTTATTTACTAACACTACTCCTCACCTCCCTTCCCCAAAAATCCGAACGTCAGTCTATCCCGTGTGTTTGGATCTTTTCCCTTTTCCTTCTTCTACTCCTTTCTTCTTCTACTAACATAAAGGAATCTCTATACTGTGACATAGAGGATTCCTCTTTCTTTTCTTGTTTTCTTCTCTTTCATATGAGCAGGAACAAGGAAAAAGGCACTCTTGTTGAAATTGATCCAGAACCTGAAAGGACTCTAAAGAGAAAATTAAGAGAAGCTAAGTTACAACAATCTAAAGGTAACCTTTCAGAAATATTCGAACAAGAGAAGGAGATGGCAGCCGAAATATATAAAAATGCAAGGAGGATGCTTGGTGACTTTACTAAACCCACTTCCAAGTTTGATGGAAGAAGCATCTCTATTCCTGCCATTGGATCAAACAATTTTGAGTTGAAACCTCAGCTAGTTGCTTTAATGCAACAAAACTGCAAGTTTCATGGACTTCCATCTGAAGATCCTATCAGTTTTTAATTGAGTTCTTGCAGATCTGTGAGACTGTTAAGACGAATGGAGTAGATCCTGAAGTCTACAGGCTCATGTTTTTCCCTTTTGCTGTAAGAGACAGAGCTAGAATATGGTTGAATTCACAACCTAAAGACAGCCTGGACTCTTGGGAGAAGCTGGTCATGGCCTTCTTGGATAAATTCTTTCCTCCTCAAAAGCTGAGCAAGCTTAGAGTGGATGTTCAGACCTTCAAGCAAAAAGATGGTGAATCCCTCAATGAAGCTTGGGAAAGATACAAGCAGCTGACCAAAAGGTGTCTATCTGACATGTTTTTAGAATGGACCATATTAGATATATTCTATTATGGTCTATCTGAGTTTCGAAAATGTCACTGGACCATTCTGCAGGTGGATCCATTCACCTAAAAAAAACGCCTGCAGAAGCTCAAGAACTTATTGATATGGTTGCAAATAACCAATTCATGTACACTTCTGAGAGGAATTCCGTGAATAATGGGACGCCTCAGAGGAAGGGAGTTCTTGAAATTGATGCTCTGAATGCCATATTGGCTCAGAATAAAGTGTTGACTCAGCAAGTTAACATGATTTCTCAAAGTCTGAATGGATGGCAAAATGCATCCAACAGTACTAAAGAGGCAGCTTCTGAAGAAGCTTATGATCCTGAGAACCCTGCAATAGCAGAGGTAAATTACATGGGTGAACCTTATGGAAACACCTATAACTCATCATGGAGAAATCATCCAAATTTCTCATGGAAGGATCAACAAAAGCCTCAACAAGGCTTCAATAATGGTGGAAGAAATAGGCTCAGTAATAACAAGCCTTTTCCATCATCTTCTCAGCAACAGATAGAAAAATTCTGAACAGAGCCCCTCTAATTTGCAACTTAGTCTTTGATCTATCAAAAGCCACTTTCAGTTTCATGAGTGAAACAAGATCCTCCATCAGAAATCTGGAGGCACTAGTGGGCCAGCTGAGTAAGAAAGTCATTGAAACTCCTCCCAGTATTCTCCCAAGCAATACAGAAGAGAATCAAAAGGAGAGTGCAAGGCCATTGATGTGATCAATATGGCCGAATGCACAAGGAAGGAGAAGGACGAAAATCCTAGTGAGGAGGACCTCATGGGACGTCTCTCAAGCAAGAAGGAGTTTCCTATTAAGGATCCAAAGGAATCTGAGGCTCATATAGAGACCATAGAGATTTCATTAAATCTCCTTTTGCCATTCATGAGCTCTGAAGACTATTCTTCCTCTGAAGAGATGAAGATGTGACTGGAGAGCAAGTTGCTCAATATTTAGGAGCTATCATGAAGCTGAATGCCAAGTTGTTTGGTAATGAGACTTGGGAAAGTGAACCTCCCTTGCTCATTAGTGAACTAGATACCTGGATTCAGCAAATTTTACCTCAAAAGAGACAAGATCCTGGCAAGTTCTTAATACCTTGTACCATAGGCACCATGACCTTTGAAAAAGCTCTATGTGATCTGGGGTCAGGGATAAATCTTATGCCACTCTCTGTAATGGAGAAGCTGGGGATCATTGAGGTACAACCTGCCTTGTTCTCATTACAATTGGCAGACAAGTCATTAAGACAAGCTTATGGATTTGTAGAGGACGTGTTAGTAAAGGTTGAAGGCCTTTACATCCCTGCTGATTTCATAATCTTAGACACTAGGAAGGAAGAGGATGAGTGCATCATCCTTGGAAGACCTTTCCTAGCCACAGCAGGAGCTGTGATAGATGTCAACAGAGGTGAATTAGTCCTTCAATTGAATGGGGACTACCTTGTGTTTAAGGCACATGGCCATCCCTCTGTCACATGGAGAGAAGCATGAAGAGCTTCTCTCAGTACAGAGTCAAACAGAGCCCCCACAGTCAAACTCTAAGTTTGGTGTTGGGAGGCCACAACCAAACACTAAGTTTAGTGTTAAGACCCCATATCCAAATTCTAAGTTTGGTGTTGGGAGTTTTACAACATTGACCTAATCACCTTTGTGGCTCCATGAGAGCCCACTGTCAAGCTAATGACATTAAAAGAGCGCTTGTTGGGAGGCAACCCAATTTTATTTATCTATTTTTTATTTTATTTTATTGTTATTTTGTGTTTTTTATTGCTACATGATCATGTGGAGTCACGAAAAAAATACTAAAAATAAAAACAGAATCAAAAACAGCAGAAGAAAAATCACACCTTGGAGGAAGGACACACTGGCGTTCAACGCCGTAAGGAGCATCTGGCTGGCGTTCAACGCAGAACAGAGCATGAATCTGGCGCTGAACGCCAGAAACAAGCAACATCCTGGCGTTTGAACGCCAAAAATGTGCCCTGAGGATAGCTGGCACTGAACGCTAGTAACAAGTATAGAACTGGCGTTCAATGCCAGAAACATGCTGCGCCCTGCGTTGAACGCGCCCAGAACGTGCATCATCTCGGCGTTTAAACGCCAGAATGCTATGCAAAGGCATTGGTGCAGGGATGTAAATCCTTGACACCTCAGGATCTGTGGACCCCACAGGATCATCTCAGGATCTGTGGACCCCACAGGATCCCCACCTAACATATTTCCACCTCAATCTCTCTTCCCCATCACCTCTTCACCACTCACATCCATCCATCCTTTCCACCCAAACCCACCCTACATGGCCGAAACACAACCATCTCTCCCTCTCCTCCATATCTTCTTCTCCTTCTTCTATTCTTTTTTTTTTTTTTCTCAAGCGAGCAACATTTTAAGTTTGGTGTGGTAAAAGCATAGCTTTTTTTGCTTTTCCATTACCATTAATGGCACCTAAGGCCAGAGAAACCTCAAAAAAAAAGAGAGAAAGAGAAGAGAAAAGGGAAGACAAAAGCTTCCACCTCCGAATCATGGGATATGGAGAGATTCATCTCAAGGGTCCATAACTTAGTAAAAGAGCATTTGACTGCAAATCAAGAGATCCCTGAGATATCTCAGGGGATACATTTTCCTCCACACAATTTGGGAGCAACTAAGGGTGGAACATCAAGAGCACTCCATCATTCTCCATGAAATTAGAGAAGATCAAAGAGCAATGAGGGAGGAGCAACAAAGGCAAGGAAGGGACATAGAAGAGCTTAAGAACATCATTGATCCTTCAAGAAGAAGACGCCACTAAGGTGGACTCCTTCCTTGTTCTTATTTTTCTCTGTTTTTCGAATTTCTATGCTATATGTTTTGTGTCTCTACTTCATGATCATTAGTATGTAGTAACTATGTCTTAAAGTTATGAATAATTCCATTAATCCTTCACCTTTCTTAAATGAAAAATGTTTTTAATTCAAAGAACAAGAAGTACATGAATTTCGAATTTATCCTTGAATTTAGTTTAATTATATTGATGTGGTGACAATACTTTTTGTTTTTTGAATGAATGCTTGAACAGTGCATATTTTTGAACTTGTTGTTTTTTATGATGTTAAAATTGTTGGCTCTTGAAAGAATGATGAACAAGGAGAAATGTTATTGAAAATCTGAAAAATCATGAAATTGATTCTTGAAGCAAGAAAAAGCAGTGAAAGCTTGCGAAAAAAAAATGGCGAAAAAAAGAGAAAGAAAAAGAAAAAGCAAAGCAGAAAAAGCCAATAGCCCTTAAAACCAAAAGGTAAGGGTAAAAAGGATCGAAGGCTTTGAGCATTAATGGATAGGAGGGCCCAAGGAAATAAAATCCAGGCTAAGCGGCTAAATCAAGCTGTCCCTAACCATGTGCTTGTGGCATGCAGGTCCAAGTAAAAAGCTTGAGACTGAGTGGTTAAAGTCGTGATCCAAAGCAAAAAGAGTGTGCTTAAGAGCTCTGGACACCACTAACTGGGGGCTCTAGCAAAGCTGAGTCACAATCTAAAAAGGTTCACCCAGTTATGTGTCTGTGGCATTTATGTATCCGGTGGTAATACTGGAAAACAAAGTGCTTAGGGCCACGGCCAAGACTCATAAGTAGCTGTGTTCAAGAATCAACATACTTAACTAGGAAAGTCAATAACACTATCCAAAATTCTAAGTTCCTAGAGAAGCCAATCATTCTGAACTTCAAAGGAGAAAGTGAGATGCCAAAACTGTTCAGAAGCAAAAAGCTACAAGTCCCGCTCATCTAATTAGAATTAATATTCATTGATATTTTGAGATTTATAGTATATTCTCTTTTTATCCTAATTGATTTTCAGTTGCTTGGGGACAAGCAACAATTTAAGTTTGGTGTTGTGATGAGCGGATAATTAATACGCTTTTTGGCATTGTTTTTAGGTAATTTTTAGTAAGTTCAGGCTACTTTTAGGGATGTTTTCATTAGTTTTTATGTTAAATTCACATTTCTGGACTTTACTATGCGTTGTGTGTTTTTCTGTGATTTCAGGTAAATTCTGGCTAAAATTGAGGGACTTGAGCAAAACTCTGATAGGATGCTAACAAAGGACTGTTGATGCTGTTGGAATCTGACCTCCTTGCACTCGAAATGGATTTTCTAGAGCTACAGAACTTCAAATGGAACGCTCTCAACGGCGTTGGAAATTAGACATCCAGATCTTTCCAGCAATATATAATAGTCCATACTTTATTCGAAAATTGATGATGACGTAAACTGGCGCTCAACGCCAGTTCCATGTTGCTGTCTGGAGTCAAACGCCAGAAACACGTCATGACCTAGAGTTGAACGCCAAAACACGTTACAACTTGGCGTTCAACTCCAATAAAAGCCTCAGCTCGTGGATAGATCAAGCTCAGCCCAAACATATACCAAGTGGGCCCGGAAGTGATTTATGCATCAATTACTTACTTCTGTAAACCCTAGTAGCTAGTTTATTATAAATAGAACTTTTTACTATCATATTTTCATCCTGGATTGTATTTTGAATCCTGTGATCACGTTTGGGGGCTGGCCATTCGGCCATCACCTGAACCTTTCACTTATGTATTTTCAACGGTGGAGTTTCTACACACCATAGATTAAGGGTGTGGAGCTCTGCTGTACCTTAAGTTTCAATACAATTACTATTTTTTCTATTCAATTCTCTTTATTCCTATTCTAAGATATTCGTTGTACTTCAACTTGATGAATGTGATGATCCATGACACTCATCATCATTCTCACCTATGAACGTGCGTGACTGACAACCACTTCCGTTCTACCTTAGACCGGGCACATATCTCTTGGATTCCTTAATCAGAATCTTCGTGGTATAAAGCTAGAATTGATGGCGGTATTCATGGGAATCCGGAAAGTCTAACCTTGTCTGTGGTATTCCGAGTAGGATTCCGGATTGAATGACTGTGACGAGCTTCAAACTCCTGAAGCTGGGCGTTAGTGACAGACGCAAAAGAATCAAGGGATTCTATTCCAAACTGATTGAGAACCGACAGATGATTAGCCGTGCTGTGACAGAGCATTTGGACCTTTTTCACTGAGAGGATGGGATGTAGCCATTGACAACGGTGATGCCCTATATACAGCTTGCCATGGAAAGGAGTAAGAAGAATTGGATGAATGTAATAAGAAAGTAGAGATCGGGAAGGAACACAACATCTCCATGCACCTATCTGAAATTCCCACCATTGGATTTCATGAGTAACTCTATCTTTATTTTACTTTCTGTTTATTTTTATTAATGAAATTAATCTAATAATCTCTTAAATTAGTTATTCAACCTAACTGGGATGTACAAGATGACCATAGCTTGCTTCATACCAACAATCTCCGTGGGATTGACCCTTACTCACGTAAGGTATTACTTGGACGACCCAGTGCACTTGCTGGTTAGTTGAACGGAGTTGTGTCCACACATAGCAAAGAGCCATAATAATGATTGTATACAATAACAAAGAATACAACATTGATGATCACAATTTCGTCCACCAAATTCCAATTTCAATTAACAGCTGAGCTTGATAATGCAAGTGTTACTAATTACTCAACCAAGGCCAAAGGGTGTAAAAAGCTAAATTAAAGTCATAAATATGAATTACCTCAAATTGCATAAACAAAAGAAATCAAGTCTAACATGGAAGAGTTCATAAATTAAATTGAGAAATAAATAAAAGGAACATTAAACCTGAAAATTGAGAACTAGAAATCTAAATCCTAAAAGAAATCCTAAATCCTAAACCCTAAGAGAGAGTAGAGAGCCTCTCTCTCTAGAAACTACATCTAATCCTAAAATTATGTATATTGAATGTTGTATGAATTCTTCCTTGAGTCTCTACATGTTCCCTAGCTTTATTCTGTGTTTCTGGGACAAAAACTGGGTCAAAACGTGGTCCAAAATTGCCCTCAGCATTTTCTAAATTTTGCGTGCGCGCATGTCACGCGTACGCGTCGATCACACGTACGCGTCATTTGACGATTTTTCTCTACACGCGTGCGCGTCAGGCATGCGCTCGCGTCATTTGCGCGAACTCCAATCCACGCGACGCGCCGTCACTGTGATTTTGTCCAAATTGCGCGCACGTGTTAGCCATGCGTGCGCGTCGCTATTCGCTAGTTGTCTCCTTTATTTCTTGTGCTCCTTCCCTTTTTGCAAGCTTCCTCTCTATTCTCTAAGCCATTCCTGCCCTATGAAGCCTGAAACACTTAACACACTGATCACGGCATCGAATGGTATAAAGGAGAATTAAAATACACAATAAAAAGATCTCTAGGAAGCAGGTTTTCAACCATGGAATAATTTTGGGAAGGAATTGTAAAATCATGCAAATCATATGAATAAGTGGGTAAAGAATTTGATAAAAAAACCACTCAATTAAACACAATATAAACCATAAAATAGTGGTTTATCAACCTCCCCACACTTAAACATTAGCATGTCCTCATGCTTAGCTTAAGGAGATAAAATAAATGAGTAGGAAAAAGCAAGACTCATGCAATACAACCTATGAATGTGAATGTGACTACATGCTAAGATGTTTCTATCTACTTGGTTAAAAACAAACAAGTTCTCCAAGACAAATACAAACCAAATTCCACCAATTCAAATTATACAGTGAAAACAAATAAACTTGTAAGAAGATAGCTCATGAAAGCAGGGAACATAGAATCAAGCACTGAACCCTTACCGGCAGTGTATATCACTCTAACTCTCAAGTGTCTAGGGTCAATCACTCTACTCTTCTCTAATCATGCTTTCTAAACTTTGTTCTTCATCTAATTAATCAACAAATATTTAATGTATCAATGCAAATATCATGAGGTCTTTTCAAGGTTACAATAGGGCTAAGGTAAGGGTGAGGGTATATATATGGCTAAGTGTGCTATAAATTGAATCATTGAATAGCCTAAGCTCTCACCTAACACACACACTCTATGTAACTCTAATTTCATGCCTAGCTACCCAAAATTCCTACTTTTGCATTACATACTCATGCATCAACCTTTATTTTAATTTTATCACATATGCATTGATATTTTTATTAACTTAACCTTGCATTGGGGTAATTTTGTCCCCTTATTGTTTACTTATTTATTGAATATTTTTGGATTTTTCTCTTTTTTTTTACTTGAAAATAAACATAACATATCAATGCACATGGATTTTTTTTCTGGTCTCACATGATTAGGTACCCAAATTTCCAATATTTTATCAAAGTAAAAACATAACACATTCCCTTATTAACCCATGTTCCCACAGTTTTCCCACACTTAGTTGATACACAATCTCTATCTTAAGCTAACCAAAGATTCAATTGGGGTAATTAATTATTTTTCCACTTAAGGCTAGTGATGTGTTAAAATATAGAATAAATGGGATTAAAAGGCTCAAAGTGGCTAACAAGGGTGACATAAAAGGGTAGGCTTATTTGGGATAAGTGAGCTAAAACAAGTAATGGCCTCAATCATATGCAAGCATATAAATATACTAAATAGTGGACATATAGAATGGAACAAAGTAAAGATTGCAATCATAGGAAAGAAAATACACAAGAATAAAATTCATGGTTTAAATAGTGTAACCTACGGGTTGTGTGTTCTTAGCTTTTTAAACTATGTTCCAAATATAACTTCAAACAAATTTAACACAAATTTTTTAATTTAAATTAGTGAAATACTATAAAAAGGGTCTTGAAAAGAAACTCATTACTTTTACCAAGCAGTGGTAAAATATCCATAAAATCAAGAAAATATACAATCAAACATGTAAATACAACAATGAACTAATAAAGAAAATAAGACATTGGTGTTGGAACGAAAATAACTAACCCATGGAGATCGGTATCGACCTCCCCACACTTAAAGATCACCGTCCTCGGTGCATGCTGAGATGTGCAGGTGGACGGGCGGTTACAACTGATATATTTCTCTAGAGATTATGCAGATGGACTTGTCTGCTGCCCCATATAGAAGTTTTTCCCCTTTTTTCCTTCTTCGGTGGCCAGCCTGAAAGAAGAAAAAAGAAGAACAGAAACCCAAAAATAATGATAGAAAACAAATAAAATATGAGTGGGTAATGCCAAATAATAGGGTCTCAATTACATGGTAGCTACAAGATGCAGTGAGAAAACAGCAGAAGCATATGGCATATCAATAATGCAAAGAATTGCAACAATGGAGAAGAGAGTGTGGGTAATGCAAGATAATATCAATTCATGTCAATGCAAAAGGAACACAGGTTTCATAAAAGATTGGCATTAACAGATAAATAATATCATCCAACAGTGTAAAACAAGTTACTAAGCACCAAAATAATATCAGAAAAGATACAACAGTTGAAAAAATATTTAACACCAATGGAAAAATAATAGATTTAGAAGAGAAAATAAAAATATGCACAAAATTAAAATGCAATGAATGAAAGTATGCAAATAAATTAAGTAAAATAGGATGAAAGCGAAGAAGGATGGGAAGTTAAAGAGATGAGGAAAAAGAAAGAAGAAAGAAAGAAGAAAGAAGAAGAAAAGATAAAAGAAATTAGGATTAGAAAAGAAAAGATAAGATAAGTGGCGGCGCAGGGATCTGGTGGTGTTACGCGAGTGACGCACACGCGTGCTCCACGCGTACGCGTGGGTTGCACAGAGAGGGAGGTGACGCGTAAGCGTCGGTCACGCGTACGCGCATGCGTGGTAGTGCTTATTGTGAAAGTGACGCGCACGTGTCTACAACGAGTACGCGTGATGCGATTTGTGCCTCGGGCACAGTGCCAGCACCAAGCCAGCCCCACTTTCGGCCAATACACCTTTTACGTCAAATTTGCAGGGTCACGCATGCACGTCATTGACGCATACGTGTGAGGTGCCAAAATCTCAAATGACGCGTACGCGTGCGGGACGAGTACGCGTGGTGATGCTTATGCGATTGGCACACTTTCTGCACAATTCCCACGCAACTTTCTGTTCAGTTTTTTTTAATGTAGTATGCAAAATGCAAAATGCAGAATTTATGAATGACCAACTAATAAAAATGAAAATAAAATAGAAAAAACTAAGAAAAACAGGAAAGAAGAATTACCATGGTGGGTTGTCTCCCACCTAGCACTTTTAGTTAAAGTCCTTAAATTGGACATTTGGTGAGTCCTTTGTCATGGTGGCTTGTGCTTGTATTTATCCTTGAATCCCCACCAATGTTTGTAATTCCAATGGCCTCCGGGTCCCAAACTAGGCGCACACAGCCGTCAAGCAATCTAATGTAAGTGACAAGGCCCCAAGAGTACTGATTGCTAGAATGAATTTCGGGGTCCCAGATCTTACCTTTACACCCGTCTTCTTGTTGATCATCATGATTCTATCGGGGTGGCACGCAATTTAAATTCTCATTGAGACATCCAAATAGCTTCCTAGACCCATACAATTTAGTATTCTTCCAACCATGATAATTCAGCCGTGAGCTTCCTACCACAATGAACCTAGGATTGTGTTGCCAATCACTAACCATCTCCCTCTTACTCTTATAGCCACAAAGAGCTCTAAGTTGTCCATCTGTCTCAAGCAAAGCATACTCAAGTGGGCTAATTAAGCTCAGAGATGAGAGATTTACCCACTTGAATGAAGGGATGGATGGTGATGGCTTTGGGGGAGAGGTCTCCAACAACTTTGGCAAGGTGATTTGCAACTCCATTCCCTTGAGTTCTTCCTTGATAACTTCCACCTCTTTGCAATATTCTTCAATATCAACCTCTTCCTCTTGGTAGCCTTTCTTCCAATTCGATCTCTTCTTTATTGTTCACCAAGGGCATAGGAGGTGTAGCTTTTTCTTCTTTAATCTCCATGTCAAGTCCAATGGGAGAGGATTCAAATGTAGATAAGAATTCATCAATGATTGAATCCATCTCTTGATCATCCCCTTCAAAGTCTTCAACCATGATATGCCTTGGAGGTTGTACACCCTCCACAACATCAATTGCAAATATCTTAGAAGGAGGCTCTATGACTTGAGTTTCCCATGGAGGTTCTGCATCTCCTAAGTCTTCAACCACTTTTTCCTCTTCAATGCGCAGGCGTAGCTTCTTCCAATTGTTCCAATATAAAATCGTGCTGCTTACTGTCCACCGGAGTTTCTAACTTTTCCTTCATGCCACGTTCTTCAGTAGATTCTTCACATGAAGCCATGGGGGTTCCTTGAATGTCCGAACGTCGAAAAGGTAATCGATTTATCGCTTGATCCAGTTGGCGAAGGGTTACATGAAGTTTTTCCACTGTTTCCTTGAGATGATCCCTTGATTCTTGTTGCACTCGGCTATCATAAGTAAGATCATAGTGCTCTTAGAATTGATGGATATGGAGATGGTGAATATTGAGGTGGTGGTTCTTGGGAGTAATTGGTTGGAATTGGTTTGGGGTGGTTCTATATATGATTCATATAGCTCATAAGGTGGTTGGTATGGTGGTTGAGGGTTAGGGTCATATGAAGGTGAATGGCGGAAAGGGGCTTGTGAGTTTGGTGGTTCAAAGGCATGTTGTGGAGGTGGTTCATAATCATAGATGGTGGGGCTTGTTGGTAACTACAAGGGGGTCCACCATATCTATCATCTTGGTACGCACCTCGGAATGGCTCTTGACCATGGTAAACTAGTGGAGGTTGGTTGTCACGAAGGGGTCCACCATAACTATTGTCTTGGCATGCATTGTAGAATGGTCGTTGTCCATGATACTTTGGAAGGTGTTGTTGCCGAAAGGGTTGATCAGATCCTCGTGGCTCCTTCCATCTTTGATTGCTTTGACCTTGATGCGTGTTCCTATTATAGCTTCCATTCCTTTCAACAAAATTAGAACCAAACTCATAGCGATAGGGGTGAGAATTCATAGTAGCTAATAAAAATTAAAAATGAAAATAAAAACAAAAACAAATAAACAAGCAAAGGAAAAATATTTACAATAACCAATAATAAGGCACACGTTTGCAATTCCCCGGCAACGGCGCCATTTTGATGATCGGATTTTCTATCGGTAAAGAATTCACAAATAAGTTCGCGTTGTAAATATAGTTTTAAACCAACAGAGAATCCGTTCGTACAAAAGTTTTGGTTGTCACAAGTAACAACCCAATAAAATTTATAACCGAAGTATTTAAACCTCGGGTCGTCTCTTCTCAAAGAATTGCAGGGAGGTGTGTTTATTATTGGTTATGGAAAACAAGATTTTTGGGTTTTTGAAATAGAAAACAAGTAATTTAAATGGCAAGAAAAATAAATTAATAATTACGAAAATCTCTTGGCAAGGTATGAGAATTGGAAGTCCTATCCTAGTTATTCTTATCAATTGTGATGAGAATTGGCTTTTGCTCCCACTTGGTCAACCTCTAACTATGAAGGTATGTTAAGTGGATAAATCAATTTGATTCCTCAAGTCCTAGTCAATTCCTAAGAAAAGACTAGAGTGAGGGGAATTCAAATTAATCAGCAAAGAATTCCAATTTCAATCAACAATGAGTTTGATAACTCAAGTATTACTAATTACTCAACCAAGACCAAAGGGTGTAAAAAGATAAATTAAAGTCATAAATATGAATTACCTCAAATTGCATAAACAAAAGAAATCAAGTCTAACATGGAAGAGTTCATAAATTAAATTGAGAAAATAAATAAAAGGAACGTTAAACCTGGAAATTGAGAAGTAGAAATTCCTAATCCTAAAAGAAATCCTAAATCCTAAAACCTAAGAGAGAGGAGAGAGCCTCTCTCTCTAGAAACTACATTTAATCCTAAAATTATGTATATTGAATGTTGTATGAATTCTTCCTTGAGTCTCTGCATGTTCCCTGGCTTTATTCTGTGTTTCTAGGTCGAAAATTGGGTCAAAACGTGGCCCGAAATCGCCCACAGCGTTTTCTGAATTTTCTGCAGATCACGCATGTCACGCGTACGCATCGACGCGTCGTTTGAAAATTTTCCTCTCCACGCGTGTGCGTCAGGCACGCGCTGGCATCGTTTGTGCGAACTTCAATCCACGCGTACGCGTCAAGCACGCGTACGCGTCGCTGTGATTTTGTCCAAATCACGCGCACGCATCAGCCATGCGTGCGCGTCACTGTTCGCTACTTGTCTCCTTTATTTCTTGTGCTCCTTCACTTTTTGCAAGCTTCCTCTCCATTCTCTAAGCCATTCCTGCCCTATGAAGCCTGAAACACTTAACACATAGATCACAGCATCGAATGGTATAAAGGAGAATTAAAATACACAATAAAAGATCTCTAGGAAGCAGGTTTTCAACCATGGAATAATTTGGAAAGGAATTGTAAAATCATGCAAATCATATGAATAAGTGGGCAAGAATTTGATAAAAATCACTCAATTAAACACAATATAAACCATGAAATAGTGGTTTATCATCCCTCAGCATACCCCCTGTTCCCCCATTCCAGCCCCCTCAGCCTCCAACCCTCCCTCACTCACACAATCTTCTCCTTACCTCTCACATCATATAGCACATTCACACATATCAACTCCTGTCCCCACTTCAGTATTGAAAATTTCTCCTCTCCGGGCCTTACCACCTGAGCCTAATGACTCAGCAAGAAATGTTCACCCCCATAGTAACAAGGAGCAAGACTGGCTCCTTAAGGCCAATGGTTTTCCAAGCTTCATTCGAACCCCGTACTGTGCAGCAAGCGGTATCTGATCCTGCCTAGAAGCAGGCCATGGATGCTAAATTTGAAACCTTGCAGCGAAATAATACCTGGAAGCTTGTCCCCCTACCTCCTGGCGGAGAAGTCATAGGCAGCAAATAGATTTTCTGCCTCAAGTACAATGCAAATGGTTAGCCTACAAAAGCACAAAGCGCATGTTGTTACTCAAGGGTTCTCTAAAATACTTGGATTCAGCTTCACTGAGACCTATAGTCCAGTAGTAAAGTCAGCATCAATTAGAACAATACTATCCATAGCACTAGCTCGAGGATGGTCAATTAGGCAAGTTGATGTGAACAATGACTTTTTACATGGGGAGCTCACTGAAGATGTCTATATGAAGCAGCCGTAGGGATATATCTCAGGTGACAGTAGCTTGCTTTGCAAGCTTACCAAAGCACTCTATGGCCTGAAACAGGCGCCTAGAGCTTGGTATCATAAGCTTTCCTCAGCACTTCAGAAATTGGGATTCTCACCAACTAAGTCGGATGTGTCAGTGTTTGTGCAACAATTGGAGACCTCCCTTACCTATATTCTAATCTTTATTGATGACATTATTGTGTTTAGAAACTGCCCTGCAATGCTCACTGCAATCACTTAAAAGCTAAACTCAGCATTTGCATTGAAGGACATGGGAGAGCTTCACTACTTCCTGGGAATTCAAGTGACCAGGACTGGAGATGGAGGTTTGATGATGTCCCAAGACAAGTATGTGCAAGACCTACTTGCAAAGGCTGGTATGAGTGACTACAAGCCATGTGCTACACCAATGCCATCCACTCTTAGAATTCAAGCTACGGGAAGTGATGTACTTGACAACCCTCAGCTTTATTGATCTGTAGTAGGACGTCTCCAATACCTCACTGTGACAAGACTATACTTGGCTTACAGTGTAAACAAGGTTGCACAATTTATGTAAACACCTTTAGAGGCACACTGAAAACTGGTTAAGAGAATACTGAGATATGTTAGTGGCACTGCTACATATGGCTTGAAAGTTCATAAAGACTCATCTCTAAAGATTACAACTTACTGTGATTCGGACTAGGCTGGTGATCCAAATGACAGGAAGTTAACTGGTGGGTTTTGTGTTTTTATGGGAAGGAATCTATGTCCTGGCAGTCGAAAAAATAAGAAGTGGTGGCCAGATCAAGCACAGAGGCAGAGTACAGGACACTAGCAGAATTGATTTGGATTAAAGGGATAATAAGTGTGCTAAAGTGCTTAATTCCAGAAGCAATTATGGCATAATGTGATAATCAAAGTGTTGTCCTCCTAGCAGCTAATCTAATACTGCCTTCTGGTGCGTGAAGTTGTGAACAATACTTTTCACAACTCTCATAATCCCCGGTAATGAACCCTAAAAATGTGGTGTTCAATACCATGGCATAAACACAACTTCGCACAACTAACCAGCAAGTGCACTGGTCGTCCAAGTAATAAACCTTACGCGAGTAAGGGTCGATCCCACGGAGATTGTTGGTATGAAGCAAGCTATGGTCATCTTGTAAATCTTAGTCAGGCAAACTCAAATGGATATGGTGATATACGAATAAAACATAAAGATAAAGATAGAGATACTTATGTAATTCATTGGTGGGAATTTCAGATAAGCGCATGAAAATGCTGTGTCCCTTCCGTCTCTCTGCTTTCCTACTGTCTTCATCCAATCCTTCTTACTCCTTTCCATGGCAAGCTTAAGCAAGGGTTTCACCGTTGTCAGTGGCTACCTCCCATCCTCTCAGTGGAAATGTTCAACGCACCCTGTCACGGCACGGCTATCCATCTGTTGGTTCTCGATCAGGCCGGAATATAATCCAGTGATTCTTTTGCGTTTGTCACTAACGCCCCGCCTTCAGGAGTTTGAAGCACGTCACAGTCATTCAGTCATTGAATCCTACTCAGTACCACAGACAAGGTTAGACCTTCCGGATTCTCTTGAATGCCGCCATCAGTTCTAGCCTATACCACGAAGACTCTAATCTCACGGAATGGCTGGCTCGGTTGTCAGGCGAGCGCTCGGTTGTCAGGCGATCAACCATGCATCGTGTATCAGGAATCCAAGAGATATTCACCCAATCTAAGGTAGAACGGAGGTGGTTGTCAATCACACGTTCATAGGTGAGAATGATGATGAGTGTCACGGATCATCACATTCATAAGTTGAAGAACAAGTGATATCTTAGAACAAGAACAAGCGGAATTGAATAGAAGAACAATAGTAATTGCATTAATACTCGAGGTACAGCAGAGCTCCACACCTTAATCTATGGTGTGTAGAAACTCCACCGTTGAAAATACATAAGAACAAAAGTGATCGTTGGTTTCGGCCTCAGAGAGGGAACCAGAAGAACCAAGATATCTCAATACAATAGTAAAATGTCCTACTTATAGAAAACTAGTAGCCTAAGGTTTACAGAGATGAGTAAATGACATAAAAATCCACTTCCGGGCCCACTTGGTGTGTGCTTGGGCTGAGCAATGAAGCATTTTCGTGTAGAGACTCTTCTTGGAGTTAAACGCCAGCTTTGGTGCCAGTTTGGGCGTTTAACTCCCATTCTTGTGCCAGTTCCGGCGTTTAACGCTGGAAATCTTGAGGGTGACGTTGAACGCCGGTTTTGGCCATAAAATCTTGGGCAAAGTATGGACTATCATATATTGCTGGAAAGCCAGAATGTCTACTTTCCAACGCCGTTGAGAGCGCGCCAATTGGGCTTCTGTAGCTCCAGAAAATCCACTTCGAGTGCAGGGAGGTCAGAATCCAACAGCATCTGCAGTCCTTTTTAGTCTCTGAATCAGATTTTTGCTCAGGTCCCTCAATTTCAGCCAGAAAATACCTGAAATCACAGAAAAATACATAAACTCATAGTAAAGTCCAGAAAAGTGAATTTTACTAAAAACTAATAAAAATATACTAGAAACTAACTACATCATACTAAAAACATACTAAAAACAATGCCAAAAAGCGTACAAATTATCCGCTCATCACTACCAAATATACTCAAATAACTAAACAGAACATGAAATCAAGCTAATTCCTACCAATATTTACAAAAGGTAAAATGAAAAGATATTACCATGGTGGGTTGTCTCCCACCTAGCACTTTTGTTTATTGTCCTTAAGTTGGACTTATGGAGAGCTCCTCATCAAGGTGGCTTGTGCTTGTATTCATCTTGGAACTCCCACCAATGCTTGGTTCTCCATTGTACCCCAAGATTTCTTATGGATTGGGCCAAGTGTTGATGGAGTTCTTCACAAGCTTGGGGCTCCCAAAGTTGGTCCTCGTCTTGTGGTCCGGGATCCCACACTTTGTTTTGACACCCGTCTTGAAGTTAATCATCATTAATCCATCTGGGTGGTAAGCAAGATAAATTCTCAAGGTGATACCAAACTCTCCTTTTAGACCCATTCAATTGAGCACTTGCCCAATCCTTGCATCTAAGCCTTGAAGTATCAACCAAAATGAGCCTTGATTTGCAACGCCAACCACTAAACATTCTTCTCTTACGCTTTATCCCACAAATCATCCTAAGTTGACCATCCGTTTCAAGCAAACTATACTCAAGTGGGACAATAAAGCTAATAAAAATAAGTTTTACCCACTCAAGTGAAGGAATAGATGACAACCTAGGTAGAGAAGCTTCCAAAGATTTTGACAAAGTGCACTCAACTTCCGTTTTTCTTTTTCTAAGGACTTCCACCTCTTCACAAGATTTTTCAAATTCAATCCTTTGTTCATCAATTTTATCTAACTCTTCTCCATCACTTAAATCATAAATGGGAGGTTGAGAGAAATCTACCTCCACATCGCTTTCTTCTTTTCGGGAGAAGGTTCTTCAAGTTCAAAGGATTCACCACCACTAGGATTTGATGCTTGATCTCTATCTCCAAGGGAACTCAATTCTTGCTCCATTCCTTCCAAGTCTTCATATGGGATATGCCTTGGAGGTTGTGCACATTCCTCCTCAACATTAACTTCAATCTTCTTGGAGGGGTTTTGTATAACTCTAGGTCCCATGGAGGTTCCGCATCTCCTAAGTCTTCAACCACTTCTCCTTTTCTTCAATAGTCACAGGTTCCTCCAATTGTTCTAACACAAAGTAGCTTTCCTCCTTTTCCACCGGAATTTCCAATCTCTCCTTCATGTTATGCTCTTCTTTTGATTCTCCACATGTAGCCATGGGAGTTCCTTGAGTGTCCAAAAGTTGGGATGCTAGCCGGTTTACCACCTCATCCAAGGCGATCATGAATTGTTGTACATCCCTTGTCATCTCCTCTTGTCCTTGAAGGAGAACACCAAGGGTTTCATCCATTAAAGGTTGGGGTGGATGGGAGGGTTCATCATTTTGGGAGAAGGGTTCATAATAGGAAGGTGGTTCATCATAATTAGGGTGTGGTGGTTCAACATTCTTCACTTTTTCCACTTGTTGCACAACATGCTCCATGGTTGCTTGAAATTGATCCAATGCTTCCTTGAGATGATCCCTTGACTCTTGTTCCACTTGGATATCATGATTAGGATCATATGGCTCTTGGATCGATGGACATGAATATTCTTCCATGTGAGGTTGTGGTGGAAGGTAGAATTCATCTTGTGGTTGAAAATTTTCATATATGGAGGTGGTTCATCTTGTAATAATATGGAGGGGGTGGCTCTTGAAAATGTTGATGTTGGAGTGGTGGTGGCTCTATGTGTGGTTCATATGGCTCATAAGATTGTTATGAAGGATATGGATTAGGGTCATATGGAGGTATTTGGTGAAAAGAGGCTTGTGAGTATAGCTGAGGGCTATGTTGAGGATATGATTCATAGGCATATGGTGGTGATTCTTGAAAGTTATAAGGAGATTCACCATAGCCATTTGATTGGTATGCATCATAGAAAGTCTCTTCTTCATAGTGCATTGGTGGAGGTTGTTGCCATGAGGATTGATCATATGCATATGGCTCCTCCCACCTTTGATTGTTCCATTCTTGATACACATTCTCATTAAATTTCCGTTACTTACAACATAGTTGAAACTACACTCATAGTCAAAGTGAGAATTCATGATAGCAAGAGAAGGCAAAAACAAAAAAAATAGTAACAAATAAAGAGAACAAACTAAAAACTAACAAAGAAGCAAAAGCAAACATATTCGCAATATTCACATATATACAATAACCAATAACATAACACCATTGCAATTCCCTGGCAACGGCGCCATTTTGATGATTGGATTTTTGACGGTTTAGAAATTCACTAATGAAATCTTGTTGTAAAGTATAGTTTCTAAACCAACAATAATCCTTTCAAACAAAAAATTGTTTGTCACTAAAACAAAC
>QBTX01002204.1:7402-23725 GCA_003063285.2 Arachis monticola
TAAATTATTGCATAGTCATATACTCTTGTCAACAATGCTATTAAATTTCTTTTAGCAATTATGATTAACATCTGTTGTAAAATTTGAAGCTATTGAGATATGGAAACATGCATAGAACAAAATTGATATGTCCCATCATATTTTACATTATTGTCGATACAACTACACATCTCTGTTCAAAGAAATGAGTAGAGGTCGCTTTCTTCCAGTTCTAAGGCGTATTTGTTTGGATCATTGAAGAACAAAATGCTGTCACTGCCATCACAGAAGATCCCACCCAGTTCATCATCACTGGCTATGTTTTGTTGTTGATCCTTTGTGACTTCTTCATCAAGTTCATCTCCACAGGCATTGTTTGAGTTCTTTTCAACCAACTCCCTAAACAACACAGAAGGCACTAGTCTTCCTGCAATAATTATTAAAAGAAAACCGTATAATGTGTTCTTCGTTTTTCTACATTCCTCTCAATTATGTTTTATATTGAGAATTTAATTCATATAGGTCGCGTTTGGATACTAAAACACAAATACAAGATTGCTATATGTATATATTTTTTCCCTTTTTAATAAAATAGAGTTGAAGTTAAGAGTTAGACTTTAGTCTACACTAGAATGAGATCCGCGTGATGCGCAGGACGGTAAATTAATGATAGTATATAATAAATATTAAAAATTGTTATGTTTTTGTAGAAATAAATTAAATATGTGTAAATTGAAGTTAAATTTAAAAAGTGTTTTATTTTAAATAATTTGTAGTACAAAAGATTTGGATGTTAGAGTTATATAAAGTGACATTTTTATTTGGTGGTTTGATTTTTGCATTTGTTTTAGTAGATGGACTTAGTCATCTTATGTGGCACTCGTTCTCCTTTTTTTTGTTAGTTGTTAGAGTTGGTGCTTTCTTCTTTTTGTCGTAGGTTCTTGCGAAGACATGTTCTTTATGAATTGTTGAGTTTGATGCACTTTCTATTGTGTTATTTGGTTCCATCTTTGTATGTATGTTCTTCTTTCGAAGATGTGTTTTGAATTTGTATGTTTTTTTTTCTCCTTAATCTCTTGATGGGGTGATGCTTCAATGTCATTATTTTTCTGAAATGTCATTAGATTTGAAGCAGTTGTACCCAATAAGTTTTTTGCGTCGCTATCAAATAGTACAAAAGTTGTTGTAACACTTTGATCTAAAATCTTTAATTGAATTCTGAACCTAAAATAAGTATTGGGCTAGCAACTAATAATTTGATAGATGAGATTATGAAAAGTATATAGAGTTACCTTATTGTTGGATATTGTGGTGTTTGGTTACATGTGCCGCAAATGTAGTTGTTTCTTTTTTTTATATGCTTTCTTCTGATACTTTTTACATTTAACATAGTTCCATCATAATTTGTCATCAATTTCGTTTATAGTTGCTAAAATTGTAAAGATCTTTTTCTATTCCAATATTCAATTTATGTTATCATCAGGTATATGGTATTTGAGTAAGTATGAATATATGATGTATGTTGTGATTTTTTTTTGTCATATCTGATCATCAGATTCTCATTGCATGACCATTAGATTTTGGATAGTTATTCGATTTCTAATCGTGCTGCTCTGAAAGAATGATACTCTATTGAGTAAGTTTGAGATGTGCAGTTCAGAAATAAATTTTTTGTGCTAAATTTGATGTTATGTGAAGGAATAGTGATAAGAGACTTATATATGTAGTTTAAATGGTATGGAATTTAAAAACTTATAACGTAAAATGTAGTTGTTTCTTTTTTTTTTTATATGCTTTCTTCTAATACTTTTTACATCAAACATAGTTCCATCCTAATTTGTCATCAATTTCGTTTATAGTTGCTAAAATTGTGAAGATCTTTTCCTATTCCAATATTCAATTTATGTTATCATTAGGTATATAGTATTTGAGTAAGTATGAATGTATGATGTATGTTGTGATTTTTTTTGTCATACCTGATCATCAGATTCTCATTGTATGGCCATTAGATCTTGGATAGTTATTTGATTTCTAATCGTTCTGCTCTGAAAGAATGATGCTCTATTGAGTAAGTTTGAGATGTGCAGTTCGAAAATAATTTTTTTGTGCTAAATTTGATGTTATGTGAAGGAATAGTGATAAGAAGACTTATATATACTAAGTTGTAGAAATGGTAATGGAATTAAAAGTACTTATAACGGTATATTTTATTTTGGATTAATAATATATTATGATGACTTGTAATATGGATGTTTTACTTTAGTGGAGTTATTTATAAATTATTTTTCGTTGCGGTTATAAATTATATCTGTATTGTTAGTTATAATGGTAGATAGTATGATATATACGGAATTAATGTCAATGTATTTGGAGTCTACAAATATTTTTGGAATGATCTATTTTTTATTTTTATCGTGTATATATATTATTATATATAATACTATTACTAAATATAAGTATATAATTTTGCTGATTTAAAAATAATGAATTGACTTGGCAAGAATTGAATGGTTATTCTGAACCAAAGTAATCAATTAATCTAAAGTGGCATGCAATTGACGTTAGGTTTTGGCCTAACACTAATGGAGGTTGCGAGTCAACATTTATTTGTATAATTAATATAAGATTTAGATTTGTTCCCATGGTATGATGCATTTTCATATGTAGCACTAATATACCAGACAAGATTAAGTTAAACATTTTTAGTAAAAAAAAAGAAAAATAGTTAATTTAGTCATTTTGAGGTACAACATGCATGCCATGTATTGACATCTTATGAATACTGACGAATGATACAATATGAAATGTATGTCTAAGATATCAATATATTCATTATGAGTATACTAGCCCCATTTTTGGTCCCTCAAATGAGAATTTAACTGGACACTTTTAGTCCCCTAAGCTAAAAATTAATTAAGAATTGGTCTCCTACAATTAAGATCCGTCGAGTCACTTAGGACTTTACTGGCCGTTTAGAAGTCTAGACAGGGAGAGAAAAATAGTAGCGCCTGAGCGAACTCCGAACATGGGACAAAATGGTCTTTAACCCCTCTGTTTGGAAGCGACACTGTTCTCTCCCATTTCCATCATATCTCGCATAACACTAGCAGTCTTGTCACGACCCAAAATGGTAGCTCCATGGAAAAACCTTTTGGGGCGCTCAGGGATAGTCCCCTAGCAACCTACCGACTCAATTATAAGTTGAAATAAGAAATTACAAATTTAATACAAAGTTCTAAAATAAATAATTATACACTTATAACCAAAATGAAAATTAAAAATAGTTGAATTGTGTCATATAATATATACATCTAAAACTCCAACAAATAGGTACTCATTGAGATCGTACCTTGATTAAAAGTCTCACATAGACAGGTAATTGTTCCTGAAAAATTTTTATGAAAAACGGGGTGAGTTTTGAAACTCAGTGACTAAAACAATACATCTATAATCGACATAAGACTCAATAAAAAATAAATCAAATAATTTTAATTAGAAAATAATAGTTGATAAATAAATAAGTGAAACTCATAAGGAATTCTCATACAGAAATCAAATCAAAAGTCCACACTTGGGCGGCTTCACCTCTAATGGTGAGCCCTTTCCTCTCGTGTGTGTCCTAACAGAATAACAGATCTAACGTGTGGCTACACGTTAGCTAGCAACACCCCTGCTAGCTGGAGTCTGAGTTAGATACATCTAAGTTAAGTCATAACCGCTTTAACTACGTTTTCTAATAGCGAGCCTCCCAAACAAATTCAACATATAATCTTCAAAAATACAAAATTTATCAAATATATAAGGTATCATGAATCAAATCAATCATATTAAATTCTCATAAATATCTTTCCAATCATACTTTTTCTTCAAGAAATTTTCAGAATATATTTTCAAATATCTTTAAAAGCTAAGTGAGTACATTAACAATACTTCAATGCTTCAAAAACAATATTCAAGTAAACTATCAAACATTTTCTAAAAATCAATATTTATAAAAAAATTAAATGTTCAAAAACATGATATTCAGAAAGTCATCAATCATTAAAAAAATAAATTCAAATAAATATTATATTAACAAATAATTATAAAATATTAAAAAAAAAAAAAAAAATATAAGAAAATTAATAATCAATTATTGCAATAATTTAAAAGCTATAGACAAAATATATGAGTATATCAATCATGATATATGTAAATATAAATAGCTAACAATCAAGCAAATTCATGTAGCTATCACACTTGTCCAAGGGAGAGAAAGATACCGAACCCAGAGTGCCAAAATCAAGTGAGGAGGATTAAAGTAAAATGGAACGAATGAGCGTAGGTTAGATTTGGAGTAGCGACAAGGTGGAGCTGCGATAGTTTGGGTTATTGACAGTATTGACTCAGCGACCAACAGTTCCATTAGCAACCAAGGTTCACTCGAACGGCGACGGTGACGAGAACAGCCTCTATTCCAAGTGGTCTCCCTCTCGCAACATTCTGTTTTCTCTCTCTTCGAGCTTCTCTCTTATTCTTGTCTCAACAATGGCGACGCGACTTGGCATGGCGGCGGTGTGAGCCCAGCTTCCCCTCGGCGGCGGTGCTCTCGTCTCCCTCTCTCGCGCTCTACCCCTCTCTCGGACGCACTCTCTCGGTTCTGGCCTCTGATGGCGACGCGACGGCGCGAGCTGGAACGCGGAGGCGAGCAGCGGACGCACGAATGGGAGCTCCAGGCCGGCGGTGACGAGGCGTGGCTCTCTCTCTCCCTCGCGTGGTAGCTCGGCGTGGACAGCTCTCTCCTCCTCTCCTTCCATCCTCCACCCTAGGCGTCTAAGACCGACCTCTTCCGAGGGATCTGGTCGTTGATTCAGCCTGAAGAGTGCCAGTTTGCGACTACAGTGGCAGGGTGCAGTGGGATGGTAGATGGATCGGGAGCTAGGTTCTTAGTCAGGGTGAAGGTTAGTAGAGTAGGAGATTTATAAGTGTCTGCGAGGAGTGTGGACTAACTCTGGGCCGAAAGTGGACCAGGCTCTTTACTAACTTCGCCGTTGTGCTGTCGGGTGTGGATTGTCGGGCTTTTTCTACTCGTCGGGGAAAACCGTTTCCGTGGGGGTTTTGGGTGGCCCTGTGCCTTTGCTTCTCTTTCCTTTTTTCGTTTGTGCTTTATCTTGTGAATGGTTGCTGTGGGTGTATGTGTGTTTGTGGAAGAATAGAGTATTGGAGGGTTGAGTGTGAGGTACAATAGTGGATGGTTTAGGGCGTTGTTCGGGATTGGAGTGCTGGGTGGTGTGACGGGGTCGTGTCTTGTGGGTTTGTTGGTTTGTCGATGGGGTGTTTGGTTGCTATTGGAGTGGCGGTATGGCTGTATGTGGGTTGTAGAGAAGGAATAAATATACTTAGGAGTGGGTCCCACGTCTTATCTATTTTTTTTTCTCTGGTTATTACATTCTTCCCTCCTTTAGAAAATTCGGTCCCCGAATTTCAAACCAATATACTATGTAATATCGCGTGAGCAGTACAAGTTACACATATTTCATAGAATTATACATTGTTGCAATGAATAACAAATTTAGGAAATATTAAATAACAAGAAAAAAAAACATTGTGACAATCATGGAATTAAAGGGGGACACAGTGAATACACTAGCGACAGAGAGGGAAATCACATTTTAATGATGCACCTTTTCAGTACTAAAACAGTTTGTATGTGAATCAATTCGCTTATCAATGTACTATCCGGTCCTAATTACAACATAACCACACAATGCAACATATTCCTTCCAACCACCACATTCACCACCACCACCAAAACAAAACAAAAAAAAAAACTCAATCATATTATCCAAGCAGCTTGTCGTGAAAACATATGAAAAACTAAATTTGCAAAATTCTGGTATGAATTTTCTACTAATGATCAAAAACACTGTCAATTCATATGAAAGTTTTTCCATCAAAGAAGTACTTTGGAATTTTTATCTTATTTATCGTTTTTGAAAATGACATTTCTAATATCAAAAACTTATTAACTTAGTTAGGAGACATGGCCTAGATAAACAAATACATACAAAGATCGCTTCTAATTTATTTCTAATTTTTTGTATTTTTGTTATTATGAATGATATCAAAAAAGAGAAAAACGCCATGGAAAACCTCACACCACGCTCTATATCATCGCTTCCCTTAAGTCGAGATCAAAATTGAACACTTAGGATCAAGAAACGTCCATCAAAAAGAAAAAATAGAAATGATGTGGCAGTCACAAGCAGAAATAAGTCGTACGAGAGAGCAGACACTCTGTATAACTAAGATGAAATTCCACACAATACAGTGTCATAAATCTAATAACCCAAAGACAGACGAATAGAAGAATAAGAGATAGTAAACAGAAGGAGAGGTCAAGTAAAGTAGGGACAAGTGAAATGCCGTTCTATTTGGCTTGGCACAGTCGTCCGCGATGCTTTGTTAGCATATGAAGTGATATAATTGAAATTAAGGTCAAAAAATGAAAAACATTATACTGGTCCAGGAAAAATTAACGCTGCTCTCTTTTCCTGCTTATTTTAGGATAATTCTTCTGAAGCTAAGATCTTCTCGGTAAATTTGGTTTGTATTAATTGAGTGGTTTTGGTTGATTGATATATCATGACTTTATGTTATTCGAAAGTGATCAAACTGTGACTATATATAGCTTATGGATTACTGTGACTATATGAGATAGATGTCATAGTCGTTGGTATAAAGACGATGACAAGATTTTATTTGTAGATACATGGTTCACTCGAATTTGTACACAAATCTTGAGGTGATATGCCGATGTGCCGGTAAGTTGGTTGGACGGTGGTTCTGCAAGAAGGAGGTCCTCAACTACTTCACATGGCAAGGACAACAAATTGTAGGAGATGGCAGCTATGACAGACATGGATTTGGTCATAACATTATTGGTATAATGTATCAGACCCGCCCTTTGATTTGCATCAGCGTTTAAAGCGAGAAATTCTCTTGTTTGATTGGTGCATTATCTATTATTGTTTAGTTTGATTGATCTCTAATTCATGTTCGGCATATTATTCCGGTATAGAAAGAGATGTTGAAGACTAATGTGTAAAGAAACAGGCTTGTCTATAAACGGACTGTAGACTAGCAGTCAAATCAAAAAACGACAAAAGTGAGAGGAACAATAAAGGCAAAGTTGAGTTGGAAATATAGTAATTATAGTATATAGTTGTGTGTGGTGTGTGTTGTGTGATAGGCGCATACAATCTTGACTCCTAAACGCTTCCAAAAGTTAAATCTCCAATAGCACTGCGAGTTCCGTTTAAAGACTGCACTACAAAACATGTTCGCTGAATTTGTAATTTCTCCAATATCTCATCCGAAGGAGAACACGCACCAAAAAGTTATAAACTAAAATCCAAATTCCTTCTTAAGTCCTTAGCATAACCCCGACAAAACCGACTGCGATCGCGGAAATTGTTGGTCAACAGAATACGCTGGAAGCGATAAAACAACTATACCATTCATGTGATCAATTCCAATAACTTCTATGTGCTCGTTGTTCAAAGAAAGATAAAAACAAACAAAAGAGAAAATTGAGTATAGTTAAATCATCAGCATATATGAGTAAACGACGGACCAATTAAGTGTTCATTAATAAACACTTACTCTCCTATCTTAAAAGTGTGTCAACAACTAGGATGGGGGAACAACAGGTTGGGCCTATCACCATTCTCAAAGCTAGCCAGCAAGAATGCATTAAGAACAAACACAAACTGCTGTACCAAGTTAGAAGTCACCATATATTGAGTATGGTAGTACAAAAGTAAGTCGGATTGGAAGACAACACTCGCAAGGAAACAAGAATTGAACATGGTTCATGATTAAATACATGGAAAGAAATAGAGAGAGACAAGAACAGAAAAGATCTAGGGCATTCAAACTCCAGGTCAAAGTCGCCAACTCCTATATAAGTGTCTAACTCGATTACATGGACAAAGTGTTTACTCTACTCACAATCCAACTCAAGGCGAGGACTATAGCGCTAGCACAGAAAACAACTTTAGAATTGGAACTGTTGCATCCACTATTTAATGCTCAGAAAATGAATATTGGCAGAGAAAATTCAATAGAGAAGAACAAATTTAATTATGTAGTTTTTTTTTTTTTTTTTTTTTTTCTTCTTATTCATCGTTCTCTCTTTTTCTTTTTTTTTTTTGAAATCGACTATCTCTGATACAAAAAAAATTTAAATTGTTCAAACCAATGAAAGCAATTGAGGTCATATTCGACAGAGAGTAAAATTGACTAACAAATTACATGCAAATGTATTTTTTTTAAATAATATCTAAAGGGTAGAAAAGGTGAAAGATATAATATAGCACAAGGACTATATCTACCGTCGGAACTCGCTTTGAAAACAGTCTTCGGTCTGCAATCCATACCTCCTTCATTGTTGCCCAAGGAAAGAGAAACAAGAAACAGCGATTGTCTCTCAACCACGGGAGGAGAATATGAGATCGAAATGAAAACAACACAGAGGTTGCTAAAATTTAAATAGTTGCAAGTATAATAATGCTGGTCAAGATTGTAATTAAAGCACGAGAGAGTGAGATCCAGGGTCAATGTATCTAAGAGGCTATGATCACTATGGAAGCATGTTCGAGGTGGTAGGCACGGCGCTCTAACTGTCGCAGTACATCCTTACAGCGGGAGAGACGTACGCAACCGAACATTGTATTAATTTCAATTGTATGCATGCTATGTGAGCAACAGGTAGGTTGAAATGATCAAAAAAGGAAAGAAGAGTTTGGAAAAACTGTTTTAGGAAACTAGATTCAATCCATTGTATTCATCGTGTTCAACAACCAGGCTACAATGCTGCATAGAATATAACTACATTTTGATTCAACATGCATTGCGAACAGCAAGCAAAATTAAGCTAATCCCTCGGACATATAAAGTGATAAGAACAGATGTGAAGAATAGAAGTTATCAGGGGAAAAGCAAGGGGTAAGGAAGTTCTCGGTTTCTTTGAGATCTAGGCGAAAGAAAAGCAGAATGTCATCATCCGCAATTCCGTTCCACAAAGCAACTGGCATCTGTCCGTGGAAAGATAAAAGGTGGTCATTTTTGTGTTCATGAAACGAATACACAGTAACGCTGTGTGGTGATGATTATGTGGGAGAACGAGCTGGGTCGGGGGGTCTGGTGTGATTTTGTTATCATCGAAATTCTAAAAGTAAGAATTCAAGCCAAATGACTTTCAGATCGAAAAAGATTCAATTCAGCTAACAGATTAATCCATAAAAAAATCGCCAACAACAAAAGCAAAGAAAATCACAATTCCAATAAAAAAAGAAAAGAAAACAAGAATAGACACTCCGTTCATGAAATGTTTTTGCGATGTTTTTGCGTTTATGGCTCGCTTTGGCGCGAACTGAGGATTAATAACGTTTCAATATTTGTTTGAAGAGAGAGAAATCACGAGTGGTGGTCAGAATATGTTATGTGTAGCGTTAAGGTAGTATTATTTCACGAAAAGAAGAAGAAAAACCACTCGTCTGCGTTTTGGATTCCGTATTATCTCGAAAGAAGAGCAGTCCGGTTGTAGTGCAGATATCGAACGACTAAGCAAATCCATTTCACATATACCGGAATTTCAGTTTTACGATACAGGAGATGCAGATAGTAATGTTCATTCGAGGATAGGGAAGCATATCTGAATCTTCGTAGTTAGAGGTCAAGAGATGATAAGTCTTGGTATAAGTTTCCGGAGGGAACACATTAGAGGAGAAGTGCATTAAAGAGCAAATATTTCACAAAAGGACGACGAAAATTGTAGGAACCTGGCCAAAAAATGAAGAGTCGCAAACCCGGAACCAAAACTAAAAAATCATGAAGCAAGATTAATGACAAAAAACTAAAACCATAAAGATAAACTNTGTAATTAGAATTAGATTAAGTTAATTGAGAAGCATTAACTGTCACAGAATTAACCTGCCTCCTTTTTCTATAATTTAATAAATACCAACTAAGATACCTAACTTGAATTATATTATTATCATGGCTTTAGTTATTAAGCGTAACTAATATAAAAATGAGAATTTACTTGACTATAAAGAGATAAATAAGTAAAATGACAAGAAATGTTATTTAATACATCTAAACTCATTTAAATATACAAACTTAGTTAAATCATCCAAGAAGAGGTCCTTCAATACTTCACATGCAAGAACAATTTAAGGCCCGCACAACAATCATAACAATTATAACATAATTCAGACCCCTCACAGCGTTCTAAGCAAAATTCTCCAATTATGGTTAGTGTGACCAATTATGGCAAACATGTATAGAGAAAGATGAAGATAAGTGAAAGAAATAGCTTGTCAAACTCCAGGTAAGACTAGATCAAACAAAAACACAAGGTGAGAACAAAGGCAAAGTTGATTGGAAAAGGAAAATATATATATATATATAATATATATATAATATTATATATATATATATATATATAATATATATGTGAAAAAATCTTGCTCCTAAACCCCAAAGTTAAATCTCCAATACACTCGATCGTTTAACTGCACAAAAACATGTTTGCAATTTAATTCCAATACCTCATCAAAGCACCCACCAAAAAGTTAAAACTAAATCAAATCCTCTTATCATTGATAACCCCCCACAACCGATGCACCGCATGATTTTGGTCAAAGATAGATGGAAGCATAAACAACTATACCATTCATGTGATCAATTTCAATAATTTCTATGTTAAAAAAAGAAAAGCAAAATTGAGTTAATAATACAGTCAGCATATATGGTAAACGACGACCAATAAGTGTTCATTAAACGCTTAACTCTCCTATCTTGAAAGTGTGTCAACAACTAGGATGGGGGAACAACAAGTTGGGCCTATCACCATTCTCAAAGCTACCAGTCAAAATCATTAAGAACAAAACACAAACTGCTGTACAAGTTAGAAGTCACCATATATGGGTATGGTAGTCAAAAGTATCGATTGGAAGAAAACTGCAAAGGAACAAGAATTGACATGTTCATATTAAATACATGGAAAGAAAATAGAAGAGACAAAAGAAAAGATCTAGGAAATTCAAACTCCAGGTGAAAGTCACCAATTCCACATCTAAGTATCTAACTCGATTACATGGACAATGTTACTCAACCAACTCAATGAACATAGCGCTGCAAGAAAATAGGTTTAAATTGATCTTTGCACCAACCATTAATGCTAGAAAATGAATATAGCAGAAAAATTCAATAGAAAAGACAAATTTAATTTAGATCATGAGCCTGTATTATTTTTTTGTAGAGCTTCTCTCTTTTCTTTTTCTTTTTTTGAAATCATATCTTTTGATAAAAAAATTTAATTGTTGCAACCAATGAAAAGCATTGGAGTCATAACAAAAGTGAAATGACTACATAATCAAGTTATTTTTTGTAATATCTAAGGGGTAGAAAGTGAAAGAATAATATAACAAGGACATATCAATCTCCGGAATCTTGAAAATAGTCTTGGTGCAATCCCATACCCTTCAATTGGTTCCCAAAGAAAAGAGAAACAAAAACCAAAAAAAAAAAAAAAAAAAAAAAAAAAAAAAAAAAGTAGAAATTTAAAATTAAAAAAAAACAAAAATTAAACAAATGAACCAGGCAAATACAAAAGCATATCACTAGGAAGCACTCAACACCCATGATCGGACAACACTACACGGGAAACCAACGACATTTTAATTCAAATGCTGTAGCATCAGAGGTTGAAAATGATCAAAAAGGAAAGAAGAATTTGGAAAAACTGTTTTAGAAAACTAGATTCAATCCATATTCCATTGTATTCATCGTGTTCAACAACCAGGCTACAATGCTGCATAGAAATATAACTATATTTTTTGTTATTGATGATTTATAATTTATAATTGAATCTAAGAACGGGTAAAAGTAGAGAATTTGCTCTGTTTTAAGGAATTAAATATCTAGTCGTCCATGTCTAAAATAACAAAAAAATCTTTTCAAATATCTCCGATCTATAAATCTCAACTCCCAAATGCATTGCGAACCAAGCAAAACTTAAGCTAAATCCCTCTACATAATAATGATAAGAACAGTTGAAGAATAGAAGTTTCATGGAAAAGCAAGGGTAAGGAGTTCTCGGTTTCTTTGATCTAGGCAAAAGCAGAATTCATCATCCAATCCCCAACAAAAAGCAAACATTCCGTGGAATTAAAAAGGTCATGTTCAACAACACAGTACCGTAATAGAACAGATCATCAAATTAAAAGAATCAACCAAACTTTTAGATCGAAAAAGATTCAATTCAGCTAACAGATTATCCAAAAAAAATCGCCACACTAAAGCAAAGAAAATCACAATTCCAAATAAAAAAAGAAACAAGAATAAGACTACGTTCAAATGTTCATTGCGTAGTTCTTCTCCTTGAGCAACCGAATAACAGTTTAGTTATTGTTTTGAAAGAAGAGAATCACGAGTAGTTCAAAATTATGTAAGCTTCAAAGATCATTCACAAAAGAAGAACAAACTTTTGTTTATTGAAAATCTAAAAGAAAGCATCTCAATTCAACAACTAAGCAAATCCACAATTCACAAATCCGAATAAGTTTTACAAAAAGAATCAAATAGTAATTCACAGAGCAAGAACATATCGAATCTTCTATATCATGAATGAAATCTTGAAATCGAGAACCATAGAGAAGATTAAAGCAAATATTCACAAAAGCGAGAAAGGGCAGAACCTGCTAAAAAAATAAGAGTACGCAAACCGGAACCAAAACTAAAATCATTGGAAAAGCAAGTTCAAGAAAAACTACCAAAAGATAACTCAAGGTTGGGTACAAAGAAGAGGAAAAGAGTGGCAAGAAGCGGCAGAAGTCGCATGATAACAACMAAAAGACAACAACGACATAACGGACAAAGATGACATCGCTATAGGCCTTTGATAGTGCCACAATTTGTACAAATAGGCGCGCTTCTATTTATACAATCGTGATCCTACCATAGGACACTTGCTCCACATTACACAGATTAAACCTAAGCTCTGATACCACTTTGTCACGACCCAAAATGAGCCATGACTGGCGCTCAGGGAAATAGTCCCCTAGCAAGCCTAGCCGACTCAAATATAAGTTGAATAAGAAAGTTACAAATATTATACAAGTTCTAAAATAAATAATTATACACTTATAACAAAACTAAGATAATTAAAATAGTTGGATCCTGTCTGTGTCATATGGAGCATATATACATCTAAGAACTMGTCAACAAATAAGTACTCATTGCAGATCGTACATCTTGAATCGAAAGCCTCACATAGACAAGTAATTGTTCCTGAAAAATGTTTTTAGAAAAACGGGGTGAGTTTTGCAACTCAGTGACTAGACAATACATCTATAATCGACATGAGACCATATAAACATTATATCAAAGTAATTTTAATTAGAAAATAATAGTTGATAATAATAAGTGAATCAATAAGGGAGTTCTCATACAGAAATCAAATCAAAAGTCCACACTTGGGCGGCTTCACCTCTATGGGTAGCCCTTTCCTCTTGTGTGTCCTAACAGAATAACAGATCTAACGTGTGGCCTACACGTTAGGCTAGCAACACCCCTGCTAGCTGGAGTCTGAGTTAGATGCATCTAAGTTAACGTCATAACCGCTGTTAACTACGGTTTTCTAATACGAGCCTCCTAAACCAATTCAAAACATATAAGTTCAAATACAACAATTCCTTGATCTTTCAAATATATAAGGTATCGAATCAAATCAAATCAAATCAAATAATATTATACTTTTTCATCAGAAATCTTTCCAATCATACTTCTCAATCATAAGAAATTTCAAACATATTTCACAACCTTTAAAGTAAGTGAGTACTAACAATTACTTCAATGCTTCAAAAAACAKATATTCAAGTAAAATCAAACAWTTTAGAAATGYAAAACTTCATAAAAATATATATAGTCTCATGTATAGTTCCGAAAGCATAAACTTCATAAAARMGAATTATTTAGACAAATCAATTATACTAATCAATTTAAAATCATTCAAGACAAATATAGTRAGTATAATTCAAAGATCATACTAGTTATAGGTCAAAATAATTATAGATGCACAATCAAATAATTATAAATGTAAAGTCTACTCACAACTTGGTTCCAAGGGACCGAAGATACCGAACCCGGAGTGCCAAAATCCAAGGTGAGGAGGATTGAAGTAAAATGAAACGAATGAGCGTAGGGTTTGGATTTGGGCAGCGACAAGGTGGAGCTGCGATAGTTTGGGTTATTGACAGTAACGGTTCCATTAGCAACTAAGTTTCACTCGAACGGTGACCGTTGATGGAACAGCCCTCTATTCACAGCGGCTCCTCTCGCACATTCTGTTTCTCTCTCTTCGAGCTCTCTCTTCTGTCTCAACAATGGTGACAGTGACTTGGCATGGCATCGGTTGAAGCTCAGCAGCAACGGAGACAAGACGCGGCGGCTGTCCTTCCTCGTCTCCTCTTTCATGCTCGTCCCCTCTCTCGGACGCATCTCTCGGTTCTGGCCTCTGATGGCGACGCGACGACAACGAGCTGGACGTGGCAGGCGGCGGTGCGACGGGACACGAATGGTGAGCTCCAGGACGGCGGTGACGAGGTGTGGCTCTCTCTCTCCTCGCGTGGTGGCTCGGCGTGGACAGCTCCCTCCTCCCTCCTTCCTTCTCCCTTCTCTTCTCACGGCCTCCCCTCTTCTCTCTTTCCCTTTTCTTTCTTTTTCTGTTGAATCTGGGTGTGTGTTGTGAGAAAGAAGGTATGAGGTGAGTGAAGGTGTGTACGGCGGTGAGAGGTGAGTGAGTGTGGGGCTAGGGTTAGAGAAGGAAGAAATATACTTAGGAGTGGGTCCCACGTCTTATCTATTTTTTCTGGTTATTACATTCTTCTCTCCTTTAGAAATTCGATCCCCGAATTTCAACCAATATACTATGTAATATCGTGTGAGCAGTACAGGTTACACATATTTTAAAGAATTAGACATTGTTGCAATGAATAACAAATTTAGGAATAAGAGAAAAAGCAACATTGTGACAATCATGGAATTAAAGCGGGACACAGTGAATACACTAGCGACAAAGCAAAATCATTTTAATGATCATCTTTCTCAGACCTAAAACATTCTTGTGATAACTTTCTTATCAATTACTATAGAAGTTCAACTAATTACAACATAACCACACAATGCGACATATTCCTTCCAGTTAAAGAGATAAATACATTTAAATAGCTAATCTAAGACTCAAATCATATATCCAAGCTTCGTAAAAATCATATGATAAAGATAAATTTACAAATTTTGGTATAAATTTTCTACTAAGATCAAAACACTTGTCATTCATCATGAAAGTTTTCCCATCAAAGAAGTACTTTGGAATTTTTATTTATTTATTTATTTGAAAATACATTTCTAATATCAAAACTTATTAATTAGTTAGGAGACATGGCCTAGATAAACAAATACATACAAAGATCGCTTCTAATTTATTTCTAATTTGAAAGGACACAATTTTTCAGTATCAAAGAAGAGAAAGAAGATACAAGGCCTAAAGTCTATATTATGTATAGATTAAAATTGGAACATTAGGATCAAGAAAGTCACAAAAAAAAGAAAGAGAATGAGTGGCATCCCAAGCAAGAAAATGAAGAGCAACACTCTTATAACCTAAATGAAATATCCACAACATTCATAAATCAAAACCACAGACAATAAGATAGAGATAGTAATAGAGAAGCAAAGTAAGACAATAAATTCAAGGCTTSACACCACATTTTAGAATATATAATTGATTAGTCATAAATATGAAAGCATTAACTGTCACAGAAATTAACCTGCTCTCTTTTYCTAATTTAGAAATCTCTAACTAAGTCTCTTGGAAATTATTATTATTATCATGGCTTTAGTTATTAAGCGTACTAATATAAAAATGGAATTTACTTGACTATAAATGAGATAGACAGTGTAAAACATGACAAGATGTTATTTAAGTACATTCAACTCATTTAAGTACAAAATCTTAGTTAAACCATCCAAGAAGAGGTCCTTCAATACTTCACATGCAAGAACAATTTAAGGCCCGCACAACAATTCATAACAATTATAACATAATTCAGACCCCTCACAGCGTTCAAGCAAAATTCTCCAATTATGGTTAGTGTGACCAATTATGGCAAACACGTATAGAGAAAGGTGAAGATAAGTGAAAGAAACAGCTTGTCAAACTGACGTAAGACTAGATCAAACAAAAACACAAGGTGAGAACAAAGGCAAAGTTGAGTTGGAAAAGGAAAATATATA